>JAFFST010053744.1:334023-341523 GCA_022414735.1 Noturus placidus | reverse complement strand
TCAGGTTTATTGTAAAAATGACTTTCAGCTGTTTGTGATGAACGAATAAAACAAAAGCAATTGAAGTAGTTCAACACAATGACTTCAACACACTTGAATGCTTCAAGTGGTTTCCCCAAATTCAACTGGAAATACAACTTATAATGATTTCTCCAGTTTCAAAATTATTCAACCCATTCATGGCAAGCTACTTTAGTGCTTACTAGAGCACCCTATTGCTGTTATGACCTGCTGCAAATGAAATGCAGAGCTTATAGCAGAGTTCCTGAGGAATCTTAACCCATTCCTCATGAGAAATGGCCTCCAGTTCAGTCATATTCGTGGGTTTGCGTGCTGCAACCGCCTTCTTCTAATACCACCAGAGATTTTCTGTGGGGTTCAAGTCAAGTGATTGTGATGGCCCTGTAAAATCTTCCAGTATGACTTCTGCAACCAAGCCGTTGTGGAATTTGAGGAATGCTTGGGATCATTGTCCTGTTGGAAAGTCCAATGACGCCAAAGCTTCAGCTTCCTCACAGACGGCATGACGTTTTCTCCTAGGATTTCCTGATACTTCAATCCATCTTGCCTTCCACACGCTGCTGGTTTCCAGTGGCAGAGGATGCAAAGCAGCCCCAGAGCATCACCGAGCCACCACCATGCTTGACTGTGGATAGAGTTCTTCCTTCATTCTTCTTTCTCCAGACATACCACTGATCCATCATGCCGAAAAGTTCCAACCAGAATCCCCAAACTTCTGAGGCTTATTTATATGATTTAGAGCGGACTTTTCTTGTGCTTTTTGGTCAGTAGTGATGTACGTCTTTGAGTTCTGGCATGGAAACCTTCTGCGTTTAGTACGCGCCTAACTGTGCTCACTGAAACCTCAGTGCTTGTGAGGTCAGATTTCAGTTGAATTTGGGGAAACCAATTGAAGCATTCCTTGTGTTAAACTATTTCAATTTCTTTTGTTTGATTTGTTCATTGCAAACAGCTGAAAGTCTGTACATTTTGACAATAAACCTGATTTTCAATGGGGATTGAATAATTTTGAGTGCAACAGTATAAATAGCAGTGAGCAGTAAGAAACTAAAGTCAATATTTGGTGACAACCTTTTTGAAATTTCTTTTAAACATGTATCAGTCAAATGTATCAGTCTTGAGATCACTTTGTGAAGTTGTATAAGGAAATAGTTTTTTGTTTTTGAAGCATCTTGGAGACTGACACAGTTCATCTGCCGACTTTAACTGTCACACCTTCATTGTGGTTTTTTTTGGGTTTTTTGGTCTGAAAAGTGGTCTATTACATAATATCTTACTGAGATGACGTACAAACATTTTCTTTTAATAGAAAAGTTTCTCTTGGATTTTTTTTACTGACCCAATAATGCAGAAGTCATAAAATGTGAAGAAATTGTGCAATAAAGTCCATATATTCCCACACCATGTAACTATTTAACCAGACATTTTAAGGAAATCTGTGTTCTAATCAACTTCATGGGAGTTAACTAAAAGTGGAACATGAATAAAGATTAGTGAAAGATCCGAGTTAGATTTTTAGCATTGTAATGGAGAAATTCAATTTAATTACAGTGACCGTGTCTTCGTTATAGTAGACTTTGCATTTTGTACGTGCATTTTTACATTCAACTGAAATTGTGTTTACAATTAGATTAATATTAAAGTAATCCAGAGCAACACTGTACAATATTACTGAAGACTACTAAAGGGTTCTTTAGACTATAAGGTGATCAAAGTTTCTATGGTGTGGCAGGGCCATTCTGTTCAAATAGCCTTGTTTTGCTCGAAGCAGCAGTCTGAGCACTTATGTGTTTAATAGCAGTTATCTAAATGCCAGGGTGGTGCTGTCATTACTAACGCTGACTTCTTACACACGCACACTTGTACTACTATTTCTACCTTGATATATCTTTGTACCTGTATGAGACAGCAGAGAAAGTTGGGATAATATGTCATTTCTAGGTATAGTAATAATTTGATGACAACTGGGATGACGTTTTGTTCTTTCTGTTATCTTTACATGTGTAGTTTAGTCATATAGCCATGTGGGGCAGCACTGTTTTGTGGGTAATGTTCCGTGTACGGCCTCTTACCCTTCTGGCTGTAGAAATGTTTCCAATCAACTTTTCAGAGCTGTTTTGTGAAGATTTTATCTTGAAGTTGCTTGTCTTAATAGAGCCTTATATTAGACTTTTCACCAAACTGTGTGTGTGTGTGTGTGTGTGTGTGTGTGTGTGTGTGTGTGTGTGTGTGTGTGCACATGTGTGTGTGCACATGTGTGCCCTATACAACAGGCTAAAAAAGCTTTCATGTTGACTCTCCTCACAGATACTGTCTTTGGGAACGGAAAAACTCCAGACTATCTGCTCCTGGGGAACATGGTGTACACGGTGAGTGTAGAGCTATTCTGTGCTGCTTCTGGACCCCATTTTGTGTCCTCTTTGTGCTGAGACCATCAAGCCCTTACATTGCATCTGTGTGACCTGCTGAAGTCATCATCTGTCCTTACTGTCATTCTGAGAAATGTTTTTGGATACTGCATCACTGGGAGGTTTCTATATGAAACAGAGCAGGTCACATGTTTATGTCTGTGTACAGTAGTTAAGGCAAGCTAAGAAGTAAGAAGACATGTTTGTGTATTGCAGTTTGTGGTGATCACAGTGTGTCTGAAGGCAGGGTTAGAGACCTCCTCCTGGACCATGGTAAGGGTTTCTCCATGCTCTGCTCCTTTGTCCTAACACACTCCTCCCCATGCTCCTCCTCCTATCCCTCTCTTCATTAATGTTGGTAATAATGGTGGTGATGTCATGGGAGAAATCCTTTGACTCTTAAGGGGGGAAATCAGTTATTTAGGTTGACTGTTTATACATCAATAAAATATATTCATATATAATATAATTTAAAAAATAATATTTAGGTCAAATATATAGTCAGAAGCTTTATTTTGGTTGTATGGTTAGGCATATATATTCACAATGCAGTTTGGAGAGATTTCACTTAGAGCAGTTTTCATCAATGAATAATCTGATCATTCATGAATGTTTGTTTGATGTCATTTTTATTAAGGAATGGACTTTAATCTTTAATCAATATAAAAAAAATAAAGTGCCTTTTTGTGCAGTAGAGTTTTAATTATGGATCTGCCAAAATCAGATTTTGGTAATAATCCATCAATATTTGTAGTTCGATAACGTAAAAAAAATGGATGCCTTTTATTAGCCCTGCTGTTAGTTTAACTACAGTTTCTTAGCATACACAATGTTCAGTCCATCACGTTGTTGTGTATTTCTCAAGCACTTTCTCAAGGCGATTATCTCTTAACAAATTGCTTTCAAGTCACTACACTGGTAATTATTTATTTGTGATGTTTATGGTTGCAAGTCCAAGTGTACGTTCCATTTGTTTACCAGCTTTAATCCAATAGAAGCCATTATAGTATGCTGTTTGCATGAACACACAAATATTATATAATGATAACAGCTGAAATCACATAAAGATTGTATTAATGTTTTTGTTTTCTTTCTGTGATCTTTTTTTGTGCACAGTTTAGTCATATAGCCATTTGGGGCAGCATTGTATTGTGGGTAGTGTTCTTTGGAATCTACTCCTCTCTATGGCCGCTCATTCCTCTGGCTCCAGACATGTCAGGAGAGGTAAGACAGACACTCACACACTCACACCTATTTTCTTCCCTAGTACTATCTCTAGCAGATATCACATAAGAGACACACGCAGGGAGAGAGACCACCCTCTCGTTCCCGCAGGCTGGACATTGTGTATACATTAATCAGAGTGCTGTGAAACCATTACACGTCAGAATATGCTGATAAGAGCTGCATGAAGCGCACACCTCTGTATGCCTTCGGGCGGTGCCAGATTTAACCCCAGCTCTCACCTCACACTTGCCCAATGGGCCCTTTTAAGCCGTATTAGTGTCACCTGTATGAACATGAAAGCATTTAAGAGCTATCTGTGCCATCTGTACATTCCTGCAGCTCATAAGAACAGAAGCTGAACTGCAAACAAAAACACGGCTGCCTCATTCACTAATTTTGCCTCGTAAATCATTCATACTGTTATTCATTATATGTGCAAAACAAAACTACAGCTGAGCCTGCATCACAAAAACAGCAGCCTGGTCTTTCTTCTTCCTGCTGTTTCTATTTTCTCTGAAATCTTTCTGTTGTTTAAACCATGTTGTGTTCTACAGTATTTCCTCTCACTGTCTTTCTCTCTATCCCTCTCTGTCTCGCTCTCTCTCTCTCTCTCTCTCTCTCTCTCTCTCTATCTATCTCACTATCCCTCTCTGTCTCTCTCTCTATTTCTTTCTCTCTCTCTCTATCTATCTCTCTATCCCTCTCTGTCTCTCTATTTCTCTCTCTCTCTCTCTATCTATCTCTCAATCCCTCTCTGTCTCTCTATTTCTCTCTCTCTCTCTATCTCTCTCTCTATCTCTCGCTCTCTCTCTCTCTCTCTCTCTATTTCTCTCTCTCTCTATCTATCTCTCTATCCCTCTCTGTCTCTCTCTCTCTATCTCTCGCTCTCTCCCTCTCTCTCTCTCTCTCTCTCTATCCCTCTCTGTCTCTCTCTCTATCTATCTCTCTATCCCTCTGTCTCTCTCTCTATCCCTCTCTGTCTCTCTCTCTATTTCTCTCTCTATCTATCTCTCTATCCGTCTCTGTCTCTCTCTCTATCCCTCTCTGTCTCTCTCTCTATTTCTCTCTCTCTATCTATCTCTCTATCCCTCTCTGTCTCTCTCTCTCTCTCTATCCCTCTCTGTCTCTCTCTATCTCTGTCTGTCTCTCTCTCTATCCTTCTGTCTTTCTCTCTATCTCTGTCTGTCTCTCTCTTTCTCTCTATCCCTCTCTCTCTTTCTCTCTATCCCTCTCTGTCTCGCTCTCTCTATCTTTGTCTGTCTCTATCCCTTTCTCTATCCCTCTCTGTCTCTCTCTCTATCTCTGTCTGTCTCTCTCTCTTTATCTCTCTCTCTGTCTCTCTCTCTCTTTCTCTCGATCCCTCTCTGTCTCTCTCTCTATCTCTGTCTGTCTCTCTCTCTTTATCTCTCTCTGTCTCTCTCTCTCTTTCTCTCGATCCCTCTCTGTCTCTCTCTCTATCTCTGTCTGTCTCTCTCTCTTTATCTCTCTCTGTCTCTCTCTCTCTTTCTCTCGATCCCTCTCTGTCTCTCTCTCTATCTCTGTCTGTCTATCTCTCTCTTTATCTCTCTCTGTCTCTCTCTCTCTTTCTCTCTATCCCTCTCTGTCTCTCTCTCTCTCTCTCTCTCTCTTTCTCTCTCTGGATGTACGGATGATGCCCTGGGTTCTGTAACCTAATACCAGCTCTTATCATAGTAGTACAAAAGACCAAACACCGTGAATACTTCTGAGCACACACCTGAGAGATTCTGACCTGAGTCGTACAATTATTACACTAAATTAGCTTTATTTCAGTATAAAAGCACACTTTTTCAGTCAGTTTTTGCGTAATGGATGTTCTTACAATAATTATAAATATATATTAATTTTATATCATATTAGTCCACTCTTACTTCCTGTTTCTCATATTAATGTTAACCGTAAAACATTAAATTCTAAGAAAAAAAGTTCTTTAAAAAAGATGGTTATTCACAATAACTAGCAATTAGCAATGAGGTTCTAATATCAAATGTTTAGAAAAATGTAAAAAGAAAATGTTCATGTTTCAGAAGACTATGCGATTAAACACAATGTCCTCTGGACTGTTTTCATCATGGTGGTCACCCATTCTTCTGGGACACCCTTTATACTGTAAATGTTTTTCTTTTTGGCTTAATAGAAAAGGAAAGAACCGTAATAGAAAACTGTGTGTGAGAGTGTGTGAGAGTGTGTGAGAGTGTGTGTGAGTGTGTGTGTGTGTGTTGTGGTGCTGTAGTAAAGCTGTGTAATGTGCCCTCTAAATGAGAACAGCTGGATGAAGTTCAGCTCACCCTCAGGAACTGCACAGAGACTGACTCCTCACAAAGCCACAGCATAACAGCAATCAACACCACTGCCATCATAACACCTTCTCTGTTCTCACACACACACAGACATACACACATTCACAGGCATACACACACACACATCTGCTCAGCTGTTTCTCTGCAGCTGAATTTGGCTGCTAACAGACACGCATCAGCTCCCTCTTCATCAGCTCGCCATCTCAGCACGTTTCCCAGCCGTGAAGAGGAGACAGACTCTGATCAAACACAACCAGAGTGAAGACAGATAGAAATGAGAAAAGAATGGTGCCGGTGTGATAGACTGGATTAGAATGTAGAGATGGGAGAAAGGATATGAGGGAACTTAGCGATGAAGGGCTTTGATGTGAGAACTTCGGCTGGAACGGTTTGATTTTCCACACTAAAGGTGCAAACCCTGTATTTAATCAGAATGACTTTTATTCGGGTGTGGGTCTCTCTCTCTCGCTCTCACTCTCTCGCTTTCTCTCTCTCTCGCTCTCGCTTTCTCTCTCTCTCTCGCTCGCTCTCGCTCTCTCGCTCTCTCTCGCGCGCGCTCTCTCTCTCTCGCGCTCTCTCTCGCTCTTGCTCTCTCGCTCTCTCTCTCTCTCTCTCTCTTTCTTTGATGTTCAGTAATTCCCTGTATGAACCCAGGGTTTAGCTGTCTATATAACACTGCCTCCCAGCATTCACTGTGTGTGTGTGTGCATGTGTGTGTTTGTGCGTGTGTGTGTGTGTGTGTGTGTGTGTGTGTGTGTGCTGTCATGGGCTTGTTTGCATGTCACATTCTGTGTGTCTCTGCTGCTTGTTCTAGTGTTAAATAGCATTAAGGCAATCTCTGTAGCGTTTGTAACGTTTTCGATCATTAAAACAAATTTGGTGGTGGGCTACTGTTTACACTCACCGTCCACTTTATTAGGTACACCTTCACTCCGTTATCTAATCAGCCAATTGTGTAGCAGCAGCGCAATACAAAACTTATGCAGTTTCAAGTCAAGCGCTCAAGTTAATACCCTCATTAAACATCAGAATGGGAAAGAATATAACGGACACTGAATAGTTGAAGATAAATATTGCCTTTTTCCAATCTTCATCAGTCTAATTCAGGTGAGCCTGTACCTACTGTAGCCTCAGATTCCTGATCTTGGCTGACTGGAGTGGAGCCTGATGTGGACTGCAGTCATAGAACATCCTCCTTAAGGTTCCACGTTGTGTGCGCTCTGAGATGCTTTTCTGCTAAACATGGTTGTAAATAAAGAATGGTTATTTGAGTTACTGTAGCCTTCCAGTCAGCTCGAACCAGTCTGGTCATTCTCCTCTGACCTTTCAAATCAATAAGACATTTCCACCCATAAATATGCTGCTCACTGTGTGTGAAAATCCCAGGATTTCACAATACTCAAACCAGCAATTCTGGCACCAACAATCATGCCAAATCACTGAGATCATGTTTTCTTAATTTATATATATATATATATATATATATATAGTGAACATTTGTTATATGAATTGTGATGAAGTTAGTT
>JAFFST010053744.1:318496-328904 GCA_022414735.1 Noturus placidus | reverse complement strand
TGTGTGTGCGCATATATATATATATATATATATATATATATATATATATATATATATATATATATATATATTTCCCTCTAACCACACTAGCACCATTACACAACATGTCCCCTCTTCAATATCTCTCTTTAGATGTTTGGTTGATTATAGTAATCCCATATGCCTTACATGACCACTTTGTGTGTGTGTGTGTGTGTGTGTGTGTGTGTGTGTGTGTGTGTGTGTGTGTATTTTAGGCAGATATGATGTTCAGCTCTGGACTTTTCTGGATGGGACTGTGTTTTATTCCTGTCACTTCTCTGGTGTTTGACCTGGCTTACAAAGTGTGAGTTCCCTTTCTTCATGTGCTGTTCTCTGGACTTGGTCCTAGGTGTCAGAGTTTAGTGTCGGATGAATAATTGTATTAACCTGAAAAGATCTTTCTGGGTGTTTGTGAGACATGTGCACTGATTTCAGTAATAGGTTATTTTATGATTTGGGATTTGTAACAGCACTTTCTCCCTCTAAATGAGCATTAAAATGACTGTAAACGCATTTGGAAATGCAGCTGTTCATTTTAAGAAATTATTTAGTATTGTTTTATTAATGGTTGACATAGAATTGTTGTTTGCGTTCTATCAAAAAAGGTGTGCCGAGAGCTTCATTTGTGCATTACGTATTGTGTTGTAAACCAATTATACTTCTGACACTCTCCTGTGTGTGTGTGTGTGTGTGTGTGTGTGTGTGTGTGTGTGTGTGTGTGTGTGTGTGTGTGTGGGTCTTAGTATAAAGAAGACATGCTTCAAGACCCTGGTTGATGAGGTTCAGGAACTAGAGGCTCTTTCGAAGGACCCTGGAGCAGTGGTTCATGGGAAGAGGTAAGGATCCCACACACACACACACGGAGAGAGAGAGAGAGCCCTGACCACCCCTGTCAGCCTCTGGCTGAATGTAAAGAATTACAGTAACATGAGCTCCACATTTCAATGAACAGGACAATAATGGCTGAAAGTCGCTGCTCGCTGTGTGAAATAAACGCCAACAGCTCTCCAACAAGCTGCACTTTCTTTCACTGTCCACTTTATCATCTGTAAGCTGCAGTAGGTACGGGCAGTATTAATAAAAATGTGCGAGTGGGGATCTGAGCTCTGTGTGAATCATCTTGCTGGCTCTTCTCCCGGCTCAGCAGGCCAAAGGCAGAACACACTCGCAGCTCTGTTAAGGGTTTTGGTGTGTAAATCTTACACACTCTGTCCTGTGTCTGTCTTCCTCGTGGTTCTGCCACAGGTGAGAGAGTTCACTCATGTGGGACAGAGCTCTGATTAATGTCTGCATCTCACTCTTTACACTCTCTTTCTCTTTTTCTTTGTCTCTCTGTCTGTCTGTGTGTGTGTGTGTGTGTGTGTGTGTGTGTGTGTGCACGTGTGTGTGTGTGTGTGTGTCTGCGTGCAGTCTGACCGAGAGGGCTCAACTACTGAAGAACGTGTTTAAGAAGAGCACAGTCAGCCTGTACCGCTCCGACTCCATGCAGCAGAATATACTCCGTATGTCAGCGAAACACCTTCGCTCCAAGTCCAACACCAAACACTCACACCACACACACGCTCAGACCACCTGCTGGACACACACCCCTCTATGTCCATCTCTACCATCAGAATGAGGGTGCACATGTACACCGAGGCGCATACAGTGGGGGAAATAAGTATTGAATGTGTCATAATTTATTTCAGTAAATATATTTCCAATGAGGCTATTTTCACAAGACATCGTTATTAACTCAAGAAATCCGGAAATGAAAATCTGGAATGACAGGAAAACCGTATTGAAAAAAAGTTTTGAAAACTGGAAAAAATGTTGATGCATCCAATACTTATTCCTCCCCCCACTGTATGCTGACAACAAACCTTAGGACAATCAGAGGAAATTAACCCGAAAAAAGCTGCCAGATGTGAGGAACACACCGAATCGTCTCTCTTAATGTCGAGTTCATACGTAACCAAAAAATCAACAAGAACTCCCAGCAACTTCGCATGCATATCACCGTTCATGATAAATCCTGGATCCAGGAGATGAAGTGGTGACGCAAGATATAATGTTTATATATAAATATTATATGCATAAAAATGCATGCTTCCTGGTTGATGCACAGTATCAAAAATAGTAGTGCCTCCTGTTCTCTTTGTGGAACAGACATTGCCTGGTACCCAAACAATCTTTCATCCATTTTTTTGGTATGTATGTTTCTTTACAAAATGAGGGCAGAAACAACAATTGCAGCAAGTTTCTCTTCATTTTTTTTCAAATTTTATTTCTTATTTTTATTTTATGTCACTCAGATGATCCACGAATTAGATGTGACAACACAACAGGTCCCAAGTGATAAATGTGATAAATATGCTGTTGTGTAGCACCCACTAGACAGAACATAAGTCAGATCCAGATCCAGCTGGCCATCACGTGGTAGAGACCATTAGACATTTGACTAGACGAGGGAGTAATGTGACAGAATTGTTGTTTTTAGTCAAACCACTGGAGAACAACCTCAGCGCTTGGTGGTAATGCCTGTCACAGGATATTTGATCTCACAAGGCGTTCACACACACTGACATGCCTCGCAACTATAATTGCGAACATACCCACCTGTGTCGAGCTCGGACTGACGCACGCTTCCTCCATCTTGATTTGCGCTTGTTTGCTTTCTGTTGCTTTTGTTCTAATTATTTGCTCATGATATTATTTTTGTTGTTTGTTTTTAGGTGGGGAAGGGACGCACTCGGTCATAGTCTAATTCTGCATGTCATTTACCTTAATCCTAATTTGCTTTATTAACCTATCTTTTAAATGTGGCTTCACCTTTTCCCGAACACCTCATGTGTTTGTGCATGTGTTTGTGCTGTGCTGTGTAGCTCTCTTGTCACGTCTAATTATTTCCATGTCCCACTGTCATACCTACAATGCACCGTTCTCCTCGGCCTCTTGTATGCGCCTCCAGGTCAGCAGGGAGAGGCCGAGTTGGTTGAGACGTAAAGGTGAGTCAGGGGTCAAAGATTAACCCCAGTGTGCAGTGCAGTAGAGGATATAGTGTATCTAAATGATGAATTCTGAGGTTCTGCATTATACAGCATGAGACAGAGGATCACTCTTTAGCACAAAGTGTTAATAAAAAATGCTGTTACAGGGACGTATAGAGCAGTTCTGTGGGTCATATTGGAAGTGGGTCTTTTAACTGACAACATAATCATAGCTTAACAAACAGAAAGCACTAACATTTCCCCTTTGTTTTGATTGGCTGCTTTTGTCTTAACAGGTCACGCCCACACTGATCCCTCACGTACACTTAACACTTAAGTTAACCACAAGTTCCTTTTTCAATTGCCTTTCATCATTTTATATAGATCTTTGCAATCTGACTTGGTTCTAAAAAGTGTGTTCATATTTGTATTGTTCACTTTTCTCAACGTAATCTCTAGAAAATTCGATCAGCTAGGGCTGGGCAATATGACCGTAGAACACTGATATTGCAATTACACCACTGTTAATGTTAACTGATTAGATGTTAAAATCTGTTTTTGTACTGTTGTTTTCATTTCTCCTCTTAATTGTGCACAAATGTGGCATGGCCACATTGTTAGAAAAATGAAATGTTTTCTTGTATTGTAATTAATTTTGCCATATTGCCCATCCCCTATGCGGATTTGTACTGTATTGTCTGACTTATCTTGTCCGTAATCTCTTCCTGCAGATGGCTACGCTTTCTCTCAGGATGAGAACGGAGTGGTCTCCCAATCAGAGGTCATCAGGGCATATGACACCACCAAGCAGCGGACCAATGAGTGGTGAGATCCGGCCCACTCGGCCCGGCCCCTCAGCCGCCAGTCAACCTTTTGAAGCTGACAGAGTTAAGGCCTGTCAGGTTGTTTTTGTCCAGCTCTCTTGCTGGACTTGAGTAGGACAGAGCAAGAGATCTGTACTTCGATAAGGGAAAAATAATAATAAAAATAAATTAAAAAAAAACAAGAAACAAAATGAATCCATAGTTTTGAAGTTGTCCCAGTGCCGTACAGTCGCTGGGTGTCCAGCGGAGTGTGGTTTATTCTGGACTACTGTGTTAATGCCCCACTAATCACAGGGAACATGTTCTCTTCTCTGACATTCACACTTCTGTAGTTAAAGCCAAAAGAAATCTTCTGGGATGATGGTAGTAACAGTTTCTGTTAGTGGTCTTTGACTGTTTCTCTAATCAGTGTGGGCATTTTATCCCCTCTCTCCTGTTGCTCTACATAATTCCTGCTTCAGATCTTCTAGAAATGGAAATTGCCAAAGAGTACAGTCATAGGATTCAAATGTAAGATGTATTATCTCATCATATTTACAGATTTCTCCCCAAGCATTTCTGTTCTTCACTGATTTTACCACTGCACACCTGAAAAGATTTGCTTGCTCTAATTTCCTCGTCATCATTTTTATTTTATTATTACTATTATTATTATTTTGTTTTTTTTGTGCCTGATTCAGTTGGTTTTTTTGTTTTTTTTTTTTGTGTGTGTGTGCCTGAATCTGTTACTGCATTCCACATGGCACACAGCTGCAAATCACAAATGTGCCTAATAGGAACTTTTTAGTCCCCAGTTAGAGAGTATTTCAGATCCTTTAGCTAGGTAGAATTTATAATCCAGTAACCCGTGAAGCTGCTGTTGTCTCTGCAGTGCCTGGCTGAGTCGGTAGAATTTTTGGAGAGGCTGTTCTGAGCTTCACGTTGGGTCTGTTTTCAGCCAGTTTTGAAATTATTTTAGGTGATCCGAATGTTTGACTTTGGAGAAAATGATGGCGAGCCGATCCCACGAAACTGAAGTGCCATTAGCTTACAGGAACGTAACGAGGACTTAGTTTAGAGGTGCACCCACTATCAAAACATCTTTGTGTCTATAGTTAGTTATTTTGTGGATTTGTATTTTTATATTGGACAAGTACAACTTTTTTGGATCGATCTGCTTTGAAATGTCATTCTTTTGTTTTGTTGTCCATCTCCTAGGAAGATGAGTCTAATATCCCTGTGACTGGAACTGTCCTGTTAACATTATTAAGGCTTCTTTCTTTCTTTCTTCTTTTACGCTCGAGTTTGTGCACTAGTTCTCTTCTCCCTGTGGGAGAGCAGGTTCTATATTTGTGTGTATATTGTGTCTTGTCTGCATGTGCATGTGTGTGTGTTAGTGTGTGCGTGCTTGAAAGTGTGTGTGTGTGTGTGTGTATACCTGTTGTGAAGCATGTCTGTTTTAAATTAATCCTGGGAGAATAACTGCTATTTCTTCATCCTGAATCTTAAATCCCTTTGTATTGGTGAAAGAAGGGTTGTGCGTGTGTGTACTTGTGTGTGTGCGTGCGTGCGTGTGTGTGTGCGTGTGTGTGTGCGTGCACATGTGTGTCTGCATTTGATTGTGTATACCTCCCATGTCTGTGTCTTTCCTGTGTGTGATGCTGCTCGCTCCTCGTCTGCACGACTCCAGGTATAATCAGTGAGTTATGTGCTGCTGCATGGCCGTGTACACGTGTGGGATGTGTGCTAGTGTGTGTGTAGGGAGGAGGAGTGTGTGTGTATGTATCTGTCCCAGGCACTGAGGGGTTCTTGTCAGTGATGCCTAACTAAAGCTTGACAGATGATGTTGCGCACTGAACTGTTAATCTCTCCAGTGGTGGCAAGTGTCTCTGATCTTGAGTATTATTTTCAGTATTGTGTGTGTGTGTGTGTGTGTGTGTCTGTATGTACTTTTATTTAAAAGCTCATAGTGTATCTCTTCTTTAAACAGGAATCTCAGCGTTTCCTTTCCAGCTAATTGTAAAGTACAGCTACAGTGCATTTGTCTTCTTATCTCTGCTTTTGGTGAGTGTTTTGGGGTTTTTTTCGGTTGCCGGTTGTGATTGGCTCTCACTGAACTGAGTGCTGAGTTTTCCGAACAGGAAGAGCCAGTGACAGAGTCGGACTTGTGCGTTAGCAAAGCTGTTGTCTGTGGATGTGGTTGACTGCATGACTGGGTTAAATGTTAGTCATACAATTATTCTCCTTCTGCACTTTTTTTTTTATAAATAAAAAAGTTTGTATAAACCTTTTATGGTTGTTTTTTTTTTCTTCTTTATTTTATGTCTTCATTGTTTAATGATTGTTCAGCATGTCGGGACTGCGAAAATTTTAAGTGTTCTGTCTTTTACTGCCATAACGGACTAATGAAATAAACTTTACAACATGAACAAGGAAATCAAATCTTTTCGTCATTAATACTGACCTCGTTCACTTTGAACTTTTAGAACTGAACTCAAGATGGTTTCCCTTCTGTGTATATATGTTCACTCTTTTGTCATGAGATTTGCCTCAGAAATGTAACTGACATTGTGTAAAACTTGAATTCCACCAGAAACAGAATTTTAAAAAGCCCGTTTTGAACATAAGTCTAAAATTTAGCATTAATTCCCACATTAATATTAAGCATCAGGTTTCAGAATAGTGTTCCCCTGGCCAATTTCCTGCTAAGACCAGTGTAAATCCACCAAATTTAATCATTCAACCCGGTAAATAATTCAGTGTGTTAAACCTGTAGATTCCGTCAATAAACACTGCATCGGGAAATGTTGTGTTTATAACTCATGAAGGCTGTAAAAGAATAAAATATTGCAGTCATGCAAATTCCAGGTTCTTGTTTAACTACTATAAATCACGGCATCCCACTCTCTTGGTTTATTTGCCACGCTGTGTTGTTCTTTAGCAGGATGTTTCTGTCTGCTTCGTCTCCGGGCTTTGGCCTGTACCGTACTAAACCTGTTTATGAGCTTCAATAGGTTTGAATCATGTTGACTGCATTTTGGCCTAAATTTCTTCTCTGCTTCGTTTAAACACGACCCTGTGGGATAAGCACGAATCCGTACGGTCCTCGTATTGCATGTAAAAGGAAAAAAATCTTTTCTAGTCACTTTCCTTTGGCTTCCTTTCACAAATCCAACTCATTACACACATTTGCAAGACTTGAACTCTGGACTGAAGACTCCCTGGAGTGTTTGTGTGTACTGTATTTATTTTATCCTTTAATTAAGAAAATTGAATCATTATAAATT
The DNA here is from genome assembly GCA_022414735.1 of Noturus placidus. Lineage (NCBI taxonomy): Eukaryota > Metazoa > Chordata > Actinopteri > Siluriformes > Ictaluridae > Noturus > Noturus placidus. The sequence continues at coordinate 321,824 of JAFFST010053744.1, read as the reverse complement.
GGTCAGACAAACATGCGCACACAGCCGTGAGAAACTAAACAGGAAAAGGCGGAGAGGACCCCAGAATCCATCAACCCAGTTCATGTGTACTAAATAGATGCCATCTCTGATGACTAGATTTCTCATTTAACTGCCGTTTGATTCAGTTCCTGTCCGGATCGTCTGGGGATTGCTAAAATGCTCCAGTATAATTCAGTAAATATTATTACAGTGAACGCATCAGTATCGGTCTTGGTGGCCTGTTTTGAGTTTGTCCTTGGAGTAAACTATTTTCCAATCTTGTATAATGTACAGTGTTGGTCAGAATAAAGTGCAGATCTCTGCCTTGTATTAAAAATCATTTTAAAAATCAATATTTATAATGTGAATACATCATGCAACTGTTCCCACATTCAGAGAAAACCCTTTGAAGAAAAGTTATTACTTTATTACAGCAAAATTATTTAAAAATGTGACATTTAATCAGATTGTTTTTTGGGTTTTTTTTAAAACAGCAGAACAGAATGTTCACACAGTTCTCGTACATGACTGTTCTCCAGCCCGTTGCGCCGCTCCGGTTGCTCCGATATTTCAGTAACGTGAGCGCTCAGAGCATTTCGCTCACCACAAATCTAGCAGAGAGCGTGTAACTGTCAACGTAACCTGAAACCAGCGCGATTATGGGCAATTATGCAGCTTTCTATGAATTATGCTAAATGAAATACAAAACCTAAACCAGATCATGGAAAAACAAACAGTTGAAAAGAAAAACAGTCCCAGAGGTAGCTGTGTCTTACTCTGTTGTAGTTGAGAGAGGAGCGAGGAATGTGAAGAAACATGGCTCGACGTTAGTAGCTATTCTTTTCACTGAGCAAACATAATGTGCTGTAAAATATACATTTCAGTACAGACAAAAAAAAACACTTTTTTTTTTTATGTGGACAATCAGCTTCCCTGGGTAAGGCAACTACATATTTTAATCTCGTTCTACGAAGCAAACACACACATCCGCACAAACACGTACACACTCTGCACTCTTATCTGCACTCTTTATCTAGTAAACCGTATCTGTGATTGTCTAAAAGATTGTTTGAATTCCTGGTTTGCGTTGATTTAATTCTGAGAATAAGAGCCAAGTAATCCGGAATAATTCTTCTAAATAGGTCTTCATTCTTACAGTCATTTCCTTGAGCGTCCCATCTTAATTGGCTTTATCGCACATCCAGAAAGATAGAAATATTTATATAAAACACGATGAAAGTGCATAAATTGAATATAATTTATTAAGAGGTGCAAACAGGAGCCTGTGTGAGTTCCAGACAAAAATATTGTGCTTTCCTCTGTAGTTATGTGCCTGTCTCGTTCCTGCTAGTTTCAGCAGCTCTTCAGCTTCAACCAAACCCTCTGCAACTCAACACAAAGAGTCACAACTTCTTTTCTTTTTTTTCAACCCCCCCCCCAAAAAAAAAAAAAAGGAGCATCACTTCATATTGTATTCCAGTTCAGGCTGGAGAAATAGTGTGTGTCCAGTGTCCCACTCCTGAAGCTCCAGATCAGCTCTGGTTGAAGTCAGCAAAGCCTTTACTCCCACCAAATGGCTCCGGCTGCAAGGGGAAGAAGTACTGCTGAGACAGGAGGAGGTTGGAGCTCTGGGCCGTGTGGAGGCTCTGATGGTGGCCGTGTTGGTGTGTGTGCACGTAAGAGACGCTGCCCTGCAGGCACTGTGGAGATGAGTATGGAGGTGGAGGTGGAGGAGGCAGTAAGGGCTGAGCTGGTGCCAGGGACACTGGTGTGGAAACAGACGAGGCTGAGGCCAGCAGGAGCTGCTGTGGGGGCTGCTGAAGTCCCAGAACATCAGATCTGCTCAGAGAGAAGCGGCGCAGTGAGCTGCCCCCGCCAGCGCTGCTGGAGCTTGTTGTAGCCGTGCTGGACTGGCGCGACGGTGTGCGCAGGTTGGTAGGCGCCGCCCCTGCCGTCAAGATCATGGGGATGGTCTCGCCCTGGCAGCTACGCAGGGAGAAGCGGATCGGCTGCTGCGTCGGCAGTTTGGGCCGTAAACACGTACAGCAGTATACGGCCACCAACGAGCCAATGACCACAAACGCCACAAAAATGGAGCCAACCATCAGGAACGGCATGTAGATAGGTTCTGAAGAAGAAAGAGCGGGGGGAAATGCATGAATGGTTAGACTTCATGAGAAACACATTGTGGAGATTGTCCTGGTCTTAGACTGAAGATAAATCTAGAACTCTAGGTGACTGTCTGGTAGAACACTTCAACTATATATTTCCCTAAAGGAACCCCTCAACTCTCCAGAGAACCCCTGAACAAACATACAAACATATTCTGTTGGATGGTCATGTAGATAATTCTGTGATGCTTTAAGGTTGTTTCATTTAATTATTATAATATTAAGTGTAAAATTGTTATGAAATATAACCTCAATAAGATATCAAGTATTTATGCATGTGTATTTAGTAATTCAGGCTGTCTACTCATTAAAATAAATCTTCTGACATTTCTATTTCTGTGTTTTTAATAACGTACTAAAGTAAACATTAAGTAGACGATTCAGTCATTGATGAGGTGTTTTGCTGAAATACGTGCTGTCCTATTGGGAGCTCGTCTGCTTTTAGGCAGCTGAATGGTTACTGTTACTAAAGTTCCCCGAGTGGCAGCAAATGAAATATTTTCTTCCTCTGCCTCAGGACAAGTTTATGTAACAGCATCAGATTGCAGTCTGATGTTACGGCCTTGGAACTTAACTCTGGATTGAAGGTGGATTATAGGGGTCGTTATCGAAGACGACGCATACACTTGAAATGACAGAGTTTCCATATAGATCTTAGAATAGGTTTGTTTGATCAACGATTAGATTTGGAGTTTTGTTTCTCACGCTGTAATAAAAATGAAGGATCTTACAGATCTTCTCAGGAGCAATTATTTGCACTTATACCTGCACTTATAACCTTAAATATGGATACAACTAAACTAGCATATTCTTTAAGCCTCGAAACTATACTACAGCCTCCTGATAGCGTACTGCCCTCCTATTTGGACATCAAATGTCCCAACTATATTGTGTGTGTATATTCTTGAAAGAGCTTTGAGGACAGTTTTCCTAATTCATAAAATCTCATTTCTCTTATTTTTCCTATTTGTGCACTGGTTCCAATCCAATCATTTCCAGCTTCTCTCTCTCACACACACACACACACACAGAGGGGGGAATGTGTGTGTGGTGACACTCAGGTATATCTGGTTTCCAGACTCGTTTCGTGTCTCTCTCCTGCTCCTATAAATCACACATGAGATCAGGTGTGTCTGCGCAGTGTGATCGACTCTATA
>JAFFST010053744.1:295277-310104 GCA_022414735.1 Noturus placidus | reverse complement strand
AGAGAGAGAGAGAGAGAGAGAGAGAGAGAGAGAGAGCACGAGAGCGCTGCGCTTTAATCCGTCAGCACCGGACTCGACGTCACCCGAAGCGACAGCGAGCGAGCTCGCGCGCGCACTGGAGATTTAGCGACGCGGGTCATGGCGGAGGAGATGCTGGCGGCGGACGACGGTCTCTCTGAACCCAAAATGGGCGGCCAGCCGCGGAGCTTCGCGAGCAAGCGTGTGAAGGCGAGGCACGATCGACCCACCATGGTTGAGATCCCACATCTGGGGGACAGCGCGAGCCAGCGGCGCTCTCATGCCATCACGCACAATCAGTCGTACCCGTATCAGCAGCGACTGCAGCTCCATCACCCAGCCATCCATCAAACGCAACATCAGTCTCAGTCGGTGCATCGCTTTACCGGGGAGATGAGGGCCAGAGTCGCGACCTCCAGCTCAGCATCAGCATCAGCATCAGCATCGTCATCGCCCTCAGTCTCATCAGCGTTAGGCAGCGCAGCGGTGTTTTTCGGCCACCAGGGGAGAGTCCGATACGCCGCGGGCCACCAATCTCCAGACTGCAGTTACGAAATAAGCTCAGGTATGGGGACAAGTTTACAAGAGACAGTTAGTTTCAGGGGTTAGACTTTATAGCACGCTGAAGCCATAGAGATATCATATCCTACTGGGAATGCCATGGACCAGTATTCTCTCAGAAATATAAAGTATTACACTGTAGATTTTCTTGTCCTCAGGTTACCCTTAAGGGTAAAACGTGTGTTTTTAATGTGTAAAGAAAGTACCATTAAAATGATTTAAGGTTCATAATTGGGCTTTACAGGCCACTCTTGGTCTTGGAGGTGAAGTGCATGCATCTTTCCAGATAAAAGAGATACACTAAAGTTAGAGTTTATTACGCTGTTTTCTCCCTGAGAGTACAGAGCAGTGGTTACTAACGCTGTTCCCTTCCTGAAGACTTTAGCTCCAATCATCTCATCATTGCCTTAAGAAGTTCATGATCAATTAAAACAGGTGTGTTAGATTTTGATTGAAGATGAAACCTGCAGGTGAAGAGGGTTGGTGACCAGCGGATAAGAGGATTTAAAACAGAATTATTCTACAGAGTGAAACTCCTAGTCCTAATATGACATCCACAGAATTAATGTTCAGGACAAGCTGTATATGGTAACTTGACACTGTATTATTTCTCACAGCAGGATTGAATATATTAACACCCTGAAGGTTTGATAAACACTAGGGATTGTGCTGTGTATAGCTGTGAATAAAACAACTAAATAGAAAGCTGAAAATCCTCGAACATTATAGTAGTCCTTCCTAATATGTAGTAGGTACGCCTACCATATAGGTGCATGCACTTTGTAAGTATATAGTTACTGACTGGTGCCCATCTGTTGCTCTACACAATTTGTCAGCAACCCGATATCCTGTCCAATAATGGAATAAGCACACCAAAGCACCACTGCTGACCAGATGTTATTTAGAGAGCGGATCATTCTCAGTACAGCAGGTTGCTGGAATTTATGAAACCTCTCAATGTCTTTGCTTGGTCAAGTAAAATATTCAGACAGAATCAATTCTGTGGTCAGAAACTGATGAAGGTATGACAATTATTTACATAAACTGTAAACAGATAAAGATGATCTACAGTTGTGGGTAAATGTTTTGGCACCCCTCACCAAATTACATATTTTGTTGATTTTTTGGAGCAAAAAATAAACACAAGTTCAGCAAGCTATTGTAAATATAACGCAAAAAAATAATAATAATTCTTTACATGATAATGTGCAGTTACTATATTTGATTAACTTGATGAAAAAAAAAACTTTGATGAAAAAAAACAATAAAATAGTAATTGTGGCATGTGCAAAATTTGGACTCCTTACTGTCAGTAATTGGTAACATGTTGTTTGGCAGGTATCACAACTTGCAACAGCTTTTTGTATCCCGCTAGGAGTCTTGTTTTAGTTCTTATCAACCTTGCAGAACGCTTCTAGTTCGAAAGTATTCTTGGGCTGTCTTGCATGCACAGCATGCTTAAGATCTGCCCACAGGTTTTGATGATGTTCAAGTCTGGGGACTATGAGGGCCATTCCAAAAGTTTCAGCTTGCATTTGTTGAAGTAGTTCATGGTGGGTTTTGAGGTATGTTTTGGATCACTGTATTGGAGAAGAAGCCAATCAATTGACCTTCAGTTTTTTGACCAACTGTGTCACACTTTTTTCCAGAATTTGTTGATATTTACTTGAATCCATTCTGCATTCACTCCATTCACCAAATCATAATATATCAGAGAGAAATAGAGGTGGATTTTCATTGGCTGTCAAAAATCATAACTATCATTATTGACAGGTCAAAGGTAAGTTTCAGAAGTTCTATTTTAAGGAAGCAATAATATAATTATGTTCAACATATGGTCAACAATGTTTATATATGACTTTTGTGATGAGGTTACAGGTAAGGTTTCCTGTTGATGACTCTTCTATGCAAATTTTGTTTATGCAAGCCACGCTGCACAGTAGAACGGCGCTCCACCACTTGTTAGCTAGAAAGTTGTCTTGGTCTTCACAGATCTTGCCTTGACATTTTTGGACAGTGGAAATTGCGAGCTGGAAGTGTGTTGATATCTTTTTATAGATTTTCTCTGCTTTGTAGGCATCAATTTGATTCATTTTCGGATCCTCAGTCCTTTGCTTAGAGAAGCCCATGGTTGAGTATTAGTACAAGGTTTGAAGAGGCAAATAGTTTTTTATGTTCTGGAATTGTCATCAGCTAACAATTCCGAATGAAAATTCTTGACCTGGTTAAGGAGTCCTAACAAAGGTTCTGAGACTTTGTTAGGTTCTGAGACTTAAACAAAGACTGTCCAAATTTTTGTACATGCCGTAATTACTATTTTATTATTTATTTATTTATTTAGGTTCATCAAATATAAAGTAACTATGTCTTAATATTTGCAGAAAAAGTTTTCTTTAGTTTGGTACAGAGGATGTGTTAATAATATCTGGTTTTAGTATTGTGATCCCTCTTCACTGATGGACAGAGTAAAATGGGCTAATGAACAGTGCAAACAACAATCAGACTGTAATGTGCACCTGCAAGTGCATCTGTATTGTAGATTTAACTAATAAAATTGAAAATTAAAGTGGGTATATATTAGATGCACCTACAGAAATCTGTCAACTGTATCTTTATCTTATTGCTTTTGATTCCAAATTCAGCTTTACAGATTTGTGTACTGTGAAATTTGTGCACATTTCATAGTAAATATTGTCATGTTTTGGGTTTTAAAGAAAGCATTTAAGAAAACCTGGTTCTTGGGATTCAAGTCTGCTAATACAGACTTAATGGAGATATGATTGATATGAATGTGTTATTGTTGGCCCTCAGGTGAACTAGGTATATAAAGATTTTTGGAGAACCCCCCCCCCCCAAACATTTAGTAAAGCAATTAACATAAAATTACAAATTACATTGATTCATTGTGTAGCAAATTTAGGCAACCTAAACAGATGCAATGATCAATTTTAGAGGTACATTAGAGAAATGGGATCTATTTTGAATCTGGACATGAAGAAATGGTTAAAGTCATACATCTATAGATTACAGCAGATTTCAATGTAGACAACATGTCTTTCATTATCAATGCAATAAGGTTACTCAAATGGTTCAGGGTCAGGGATCAACAGGCTTCAGGCTGATTTATGGACTGGTTCAGCAGGAACCCATGGATTCAAAAGGAATGCACAGGTGACACAGCAAAGAAAAAAAGGCAATGTGTTTGTAGTTATGCTTTTAATTATGCTAGAAATGGTTAAACAGTGTGTGGTTATTTGGATATATTGCCACAATTCAGGAAAATCTGATTTTGTTTTAGTACGAACCTGCATTAAATACTCAGGTATGCAGGTATTTATACATATGGATAGTTTAAATGTAGCTCCAGTTTTATGTGAAGGAGGGTTTGGTTTTTTTTATCTGTTATATTTACATTACATTTATTCATTTAGCAGATGCTTTTATCCAAAGCGACTTACACATGAGAAAATACAAGCTCAATACAAGTTCAACTGTCTATTTCCTGAACATTTTGTCATCTCCATGTGGGACAACTCAACACATCCTAACAGCCTGATTTGTAGATTTTTTGTTTGTTTGTTTGTTTGTTTGTTTTTGTGGGAGGTTAACAATTGCCAGCATAGCTTTTCCCTATAGATTTCTTGGAAGAAACTTGATTAGCAAATTATTTTTAGGCCTGATTTAAACTACAGTCATTTCTGTGTCCTATGGTTTGGCAGCAAACACTAGTTACATTTGTAATGGTGGTTTTAAAAGCAGTGAATAAGATTCCCCTATATAATTTCTTGTGCAAATTCACATGCATTTCGAGACCTGTTGATCGAGAGGTCATGAGCTCAAATCCCAGCACCACCAAGCTGCCATTACCGGGTCCATGCACAAGGCCCTTAAGCCTCAACTGCTTGGTTGTATAAATGAGATGCTATGGAGAAGGGCATGTGCCAAATGTCGTAAATGTAAAAATAAATGTAAACATTGCTGTATAGAGTCATCTTTTCCTGGAACCTTCTCACTGAGCCAGCACCAGTTCCACATGACAAGGAACCTTAGTGGTTTTTCAGGATTCATATAACCACATTTACATACATAACTAGTGTTCTATTTCACCACCAGAGACACCCAGCTTATTATTGCACCTTGCAAGTGTACAGTTGAGAGCTATTTTTCATTTTTTCCATGCACAATACACATTGACCATCCTCTGGTGTTTGTTTCAAACCACAGTATCGCTTCTGGCAACCCAGTAGTGATAGTGCCATTGATGTGTGTAAAGTGGCAATGCTGCTGTACCAGATACACATATATCCACAACAACACACACTATATGTCCTTACTGTGCTGAGAATGGTAAACCACTTATATATATATATATATATATATATATATATATATATATATATATGTGTGTGTGTATATTTAGGCACTTACTGTATATAGCGCTTTTATCCAAAGCGCTTTACACTGTGTCTCATTCACCCATTCACACACCAATGGTAGCAGAGCGGCCATGCAAGGTGCTAGCTTGCCATTGGGGGCAACTTAGGGTTCAGTATCTTGCCCAAGGACACTTCGGCATGTGGCGTCATCAGGGCCTGGAATCGAACCGCCAACCCTACGATTAGTGGATTAGTGGACAACCCAAACAATATTAATGCTTCTACTGCAGCCTTACATCATTTCTGCCTATAACTACTGAGCATTATTCATATATGTATCAGGTTGTTAAAATTTAAACCAGTGTTTTTGTAATTCCTAGTATTACTTATTGTGCAGAACAGCCATTGAAACAGCCAATGCCTTATTGCATTATTAAGTTAAAACAAGTACATAAATACATAAAAATAATTGAAGTGTCACCTGTGCACCTTCATCAGTTTTGTGATTTAGTTCCAGATTCCCAGTCCTGGATTGTGTGTAGTCTAGGATTAAACTGAAATGTCATTTACTACTTACTGAAAGTCTGTTTCAGTCCAGTATTAAATCTAAATTTGGTCTGGGAAACTGGAAACCCTAGTGCCTTGTAACTAAGATTAGTTTAAGCAGATGGGCTAAAATGGTGGAAAAATTGAAATCTTGTGTAGTTTACATGAATTTGATGAAAACACCTCTCTGCTAGGACTCAGTGTCCAGAGTAGCTGATTTCTAGAGCTGCAGTTGGTACCGTCGATGTTTCATAAAGACTCACCTATCCATTACTTAGGCTCTGGAAACTGTGCAATAAAGCTAAATTACATTTCAAAGCTCTCCCAATCCCAGCAGAGATCGTGATTAAAACAAATGAGGCTCATAAATTTCATTCTGTGGCGCATGTTGTGTTTAATGAAATATCAAGAGGCTTTCTTGGCATGGCATGTTGCATGCAATGATAAAGATAAAAGATGGGAAAGAGGATGAATGAGAGGAAGCGAGAAGAATGAGACATGAAAAGAAAGAGGAGAGAAAGGAGAGGAAATAAAGTAAAAAAAATGCATGAGCGAGAGACAATGAAGGAAAGAGAGCGAGGAAGCTGGAGGTTGGAAGAGGGAGGATGTAAGTAAGGAGCAAAGGAAAAGAGACGTGTGAGGGAAGGATATCATCAAACACGTCTCAGTGAGTCAACAGAGTTGCTGTGCATATTAATAAATCTCCACATCTGCTCTCCTTCGATAAACACGACGCAGCGACTGCAGGCGCCACATTGCCGCACATCGCATGGCTGCCACAGTAACTGCATGCCTCCATAATTGGTTGCCCCGTGCCTTTGTGTAAGGGTGACAAATTCATAATCATCCTTCAAAACACAAGAAATCACCGTACAGCTGTAGACTGAGGACGGGAGGGTGGCGAATGTGGAGGGTTTATTAGTCAGACCATTTAAATTTCAGCTCAGATGACTTTCATTTGTGTAAAACTTTCTATAGTAAACAATGTCACACAGCAGATTTACAGATTTTCATGCCCTACTGAGCACACTAATGATAAAATAATCCTTCTGAGAGGAAGATGTGATTAAGAAAATGGCCAGCAGGTAGCAGAAACTGCTGGAACGAAGTTTCATAAAACAAACCTGAAAGAGGTTCATTTGAGTCAGTTTTATAGTGGATCCAGTGGGATTTATTAAGGAGCAAAAAAGGAGATATGGCACTCAGAAGATTGAGTATGATTTTGGAAGATTAGAGACCCATGTTGTGGATGGATATTCATTCATTCTGTCATTTACAACAGTAGAGACAAAAGCAGTGTTTAACCAAATGTAACTTTAGAGCAGGGGTGTCATACAGCCCATGGGCCTGGAGAAAGTTTCTAATCTGGTCTTCTAAAATTAAATTGTTTTGTGGACCATATTTGAAATAAAAGAATTTTTATTTATTCTATATACTTTAAGTGTGTATATTCACTTCAAATTTACACATATCTTTTGTACTTATAAATATAAATAAACTAAAAGTATTTATTGAAAGCAAAAGGAAAAAACTAAATTCAGACACTATATACAAATATAGATATATAAAGGTTGCATAAAATAAATCAGGTTCTAGATATAAATTCTGCACAAAAAAACCCCACAAAAGAAAAAAGCTTCACATGCAAATTGCACCTGGCATCATTATAGATGTTGTTGCGTTTGTTTAGAAAGATTTCTTGCAAGTAGCAGGTAAAGCATTTAGATATGTTAGTACTATTTTGGAACAATATACTCTAATCAGATGAAACAAAAATATAATTCTTTGGCAAAACTTTGTTTGCTGAAAATATTTTCTGAATGAAGGGTTTTGTGTATGATCCAAAGAGCACCACACCCACAGTGAAGTACAGAGGTGGGAACATCTTTGTACTGAGCTGCTTCTGAGCAAACTGCACTGGGGCATTACACGCCATCAAAGGAAACCTGAGTGGTGTGATGTACCAGGACATATTAGAGGAGCATTTAATCTCATCAGCCAAGAAACTGAATCTCTGGAGAAGATGGAAATTTCATTTCAAGAAAACTACCCAAACATACAGCAAAATAACTCAAGAACTCAATAACTGGTGCATTTTCTTTAACGACTTGGGAGTCTTTTAATCTGTTTTGAAGATTTCAAATAAAATCATCACATTTAAAAGGAGTTGTTAATGTGTTATTAGTGTGCTAAACTGCCTTTATTTGGTCTAGCCCTCTTTATATTGATAGTATAATGAAGCCCGTTACCTAAAATAAGTCTGCTTTAGAGAATAAATATAAATATAAATAAATAAAAAGTGTGATAAAGCTGAAGAGTATGGCTTGATACTGTAACATGATACTGAGCTTCAGTAATGACCGTGGAGATTCAGGGCAAGAACGTTTCGTTAATGAACTCAAGAACTTGGGAATACATCAAGAAGGCGTGGGAAGTGCACAGTTATTCATCATGCTGTAGCTATGAGAGTATAATGAGATGGTAGTAGCATGTAATCACTTACCAGTTATAATGCAGGTCCCAGGTGTTCTGGTCTAAACGTCGATTATATGCATGGCTGTCTGCACAATTTTGTGTTAGATTCATTTGAGACAGGCTGCTAAATGCTTTTTAACTGTATATCTGTTCCATTGTCTATCAGGTTCATAATGCCGGTTAGATTTTGTATCTAGCCTTGTCTGGCATGTGCTTTTTGGCTCTATATGTACTAATCAGACTGGGTGTGTTGTGTGGTGCAGGGACACATTCAGAATTTTCTGTTAAAGTTAATGTGTAATCAGCGGTAAGATATTGACTGCAGGAGTACGTCCTCTCAACCTGCAGCCATACAAATGGTTGATTTATATCATTTATTTATTAAACCATAAGAATGTGTGGATAGCTGGTGGTTACTCTGTGTTCGTCACAGCATAGATTTTTCACTCAGTATTGGTTGTTAGTGAGCGTTCATATCTAAATTTTACTGTTGGTTGTCAGGTGCACCTACTAAGTGCACCTTATATGAAAATATAGTATATAGTGCATTTTTAAAGTGTCATTTGTGTGCATTACATTATAAGTGCATTATTTCATGGCATAATAAAGTTTTACTACTTTAAATGTCTGGCAACTTGGGAAAACCTGACAGATTTTCCTGTTGAACTGCAAACAGAGTGTTTTGACCAAAATCAAGGAACAGGGAAGACATGCATCAAAACTAAAGGCATACATCTTCACCCAGCACTTGAATATACACTTTGTACTAACCTCCCCCTAACCAGGTTTTAGCTTGATGATAACCTCTGACCCTGAACCATAGAGTGCTGCAGGAATAACATATTTTTGTAGGCCAATAGACAAATCGACAGAAAGCCAATATAATTCATTGGCTTTTGGATTATTGCAGAAAATAAACTCTGTGACCAACTAAAGTTTATGATTCTTACACATTTTCTTCATCAAAATAATCTTCACAAATGAACACAAGCTTTATGAATTTTGAAGCCTAAATACAGTTGCCAGAAGTTAAAATCTAAAAACGAACCACACATGGTCACATGACTTCAACACCGTCCCCAGAAAGCATTATAGCACTAGAATTTGAAAAAAAAACACTATAATTGGAAAATTGGGGGGGGGGGGCATTTTTCTTTAAGAAATGGAAGGTGAAACTCTGCTTGTATTACTACTTCAGACCATGCAATGATTTGTGTTTGTATGCATGAAGGAGGGTAATAGAATAGTAGCATTGACTTGCTGTTTACCTCAATAATTTACCCAGCATATTTTGAAATATTTTTCAACTTTTCACAGTTTTCACTAAAATATTTCTGCATTTAAAGGCTATTTTTAAAAATGGAAATCCTGTGCACTTTATGAAAAATGAGTCTGAACATCAACTCAAAGTCAATTTATTCCTGTTTTTTGGGTCTCTACATACAGTAAGTAGGTACAAAAGACTAGGAATTGAGCTCTTTAGGTGATTTACTGGTGTCTCTTTTTGGGATAGTTCCTGAAAAGGAAAAAGTGTCTCTTGTACAAGCATTCAGACACTTGCAAGTGTTGCAAAACCATTTGTTCTACCCTCTATCCCTCTATTCCTAAATATCCTTTGGTGTTATATCAACCTTTTCCATTTCTCTACGTATCTCTGAATTCCAGTGCTGTGGTATTTCACTGGTAGATGCTTTTATTCCTGCCATTATATCCAGGAAAATGTCCCAAATTGTTTATTGATATTTTAGTATTCATCATAGTTATAGAAATTGAATTTAGTCTTCCACTTAGAATCTTTTCATTTTGATTACCAGTATGCTCTTGTCTCTGCTTGTGAACACGATGCTTTTTCTGTACTCAGGTTCAGATTGTGATGAAGTGTAATTATTAAATTTAGTTATAAATATTGTTTATAATCTCTGTAATGGATGTGTCACTTTAGCCTACCATTTTATAACACAGCTGGTTCTGGGGTGATATTTCTATACTGGTCAATAGTGAGCGTGCCTGGTAGCACCTGGCTAGTGCAAATGACAGGACATATACAAAGCCACACATGTGACCATTAGAGATGTCTTTCTGCTAAAAAAAAAAAAGAGATGTACTGCCCCTTTTAGTTTGTATTCTCTTTAATAACAATTATTTGTAAATGTTTGTTCACTGGTAATATTTTACATTAAAGGTGAAAAAAATAAGAACCAGATGATTTAAGTTTTAAGTAACATTTTAATGCAAATACAGGTATTTACAACTGCAATCAAAATTATTCAACCCCAATTGCAAAATCAGGTTTATTGTCATTGTCAATTTTCAGACTTTCAGCTTTTTGCAATGAACAAATGAAACAAAATCAGGTTTTCCCAATTCAACTGAAAATGCATCTTTTAATAACTTCTCCAGTTTCAAAATTATTCAACCCATTCATGGGAAGCATCTTTAGTACTTACTAGAGCACCCTTTTGCTGTTATGACCTGCTGAAAATGAGATGCAGAGCTTCCGGCAGAGTTCCTGAGGAATCTTAACCCATTCCTCATGAGCAATGCCCTCCAGTTCTGTAATATTCTTGGGTTTGTGCTCTGCAACCGCCTTCTTCAAATCCCACAGGAGATTTTCTATTGGGTTCAAGTCAGGTGACTGTGATGGCCCTGTAGAATCTTCCAGGATTCATTTGAGGAATGCTCGGGATCATTGTCCTGTTGGAAGGTCCAATGACGTCCAAGCTTCAGCTTTCTCACAGATGGCATGATGTTTTCTCGTAAGAAGAACAGCGTTAACAGAAATTCACTTTTTAAGATGAGCTGTTTTCACAGGGGTATTATTTAATACAAGTTAAAGGCCATTCCTGACCCTACTTAAAATATTAACCTCCAAAATATGCAGCGTTAATCTGACAGATTTCAAATGTATCCACAAGTTTATTTGCAATTAAAATGTTTCCTTTTCTTTATCTTACCCTGTTGCGTCACAGATGAAAGTGACATTTAAAAAATGTGATTATAATATCCAGTCGGTGATTTATAAATAGTATTTAAGTTTGATATGGCACTCTTTTCATTTTATTAATGTATTTTGTGCATGTTCATGTTCATGACCGCTTGAGTAAATATCATATTCACACCTGTCAATGGAAAACATTTTAATTTAGTTCATTTGTGAATATGCAAAATTGTTTCAATCTAAAATATATGAAGAAAAAACACACGATAATTTTACACAACAATGCTAAAATTCATTATTTTGACTTGCTTCCTTGTCTACTGTATATAGATGCTTCATTGTATATTTTATTTAATTTAATCTTTATTTACCAAGGATAGTTGCACTGTGATTAAGATAAATCTGTTTTAAAAAATCTGCTTTATAAGTAAGCCCTGACCAACAATATTTTCCACAGACTTTTAAATACACAACATAGTACAGTAGATTTAACATTTCAGTGAAATAATTCCTGTATAAATACCTTCAAATCAAATTCTTAAAAGAACGATTGTAATCCTCTTTGTCCAGTCTGTCTTGCTATATTTTTTCATTATTCCTTTTTTTTTTTTTTAAATCCGATTCCATATAACTACGTGTACATCTTTTGCATGCATTGTGTTGTTTTTGTATTTGGTCATGTCTGTCTTGGTGTGCATATTATAACACAAAACTAGCTTTGCGTGTTTGCCGATTTTGACGTGTCATGTCAGTGCTAGCTGTGATTCAGAAATCTGTTATTCAGAAAACTGTTGTTGGTGTAAGTCATTTTGGATGTGAGAAATTGAGAGGTGTCGAGACCACAGAAGTTTCTCATACAGCTTGGTAATGACAGGTGCCTACTGATGAAAAGTGACCTTATAGTCTGCACTTATAATTTCAATAGCTTTTCCTCAAGCATTAAAGAGGCAATTTAAAAAGTATTTACAATTTCAAAGATATTTTAGATACACAGATTTGCTGTGTTGCCATGAAATATTGCTAATTTCATGCTTCTGTTTACCGGAAAGGAAATTAGTTTTGCTTCCAAGTGAACCCTTTTTTCATTAAAACTCACAAAACATACCAAGAAGAGTGGAGCAGGTTGGGAGAAGTTGAAGGAAGGTTATTCAGAGATTTCATTGCAATTGCATCAGTGGACTAGATGCAAAATTATATTTAAGCAATATTGCACGAGGAAGAGTTACTAACCACACGATTGCAAGTGCAATATAGCATTTATACAACAGTTCTATAAAGAAGCAATTAATATTAAGTAACTGACATTTCAGACAGTATATGGCTAAATCTTCAGTTTATTTTTGCTCCTCTAGCAGAAATAAATCCTGAAGAAGCCACACTCGCTTTATAGCACATTGGCTAGTACAATGATTTGAACATTCCCATTAAAGGTGCTCCTGCTGAAATTGGTGTCCCTTCTTCCTTTTCATTTTTATCTGATGAGCTTTCATATTTTAAGTCAAAAGTATTCCTGAAATGTATTGTTTGCTATGTCTGGTGATGATGTCACTTACTCTATTGCAGTAATTGTTTCGAGCTAGGAAGTGAAATTTTATGTGGCGAACACAGATGAAATGGCCCAGTGCGGTTATAGGAAATATAAGCACTCTTGGAACAGCGCTTGACCAATCAAATTAGTCAACCGGTACTAACTATTGTATAAATAGTTACAAAGTCATAATTTTTTGTAATATTTGACTAAGTTTTCCTCATATTTTAGCAGCTGTCAATAAAATACCAGCTCAGAGGAAAGACTCAGGTCTTTTAAGATCCAAGGCTCTGCAAAGCAGAGAAAAAACCCCAAACATGGAACACCAAAATCCAAACATCCTGGTAAAGAGGAAAATTTACTTGTCGGTCATGTTGACTGTCAATTCAAAAAGCCCTGTTTCTTGCATTTGCACAACATTCAGGTGTTCTGTCCAGGGCATTACACGTGTATGTCTTTGAGAAGGAGCAACAGAAAAAAGGGTGTATTGTTTGAATATGTATTTGTTTGAATGTTCAAAATAGTTAGATTAATCTAATTTCCAATGATCTTGTTGACTAAACATACTATAGGGTGTATTAAAAGCCAATTGAATGTCATGGATGTAATCAATACCAGATCATTTAACATTATCACAATGGAGATTAACTGTATCTCAAAACGCCTCAGGAGAAAGTTTATAGTTGTTTTAAATGTTATTATTATTGCTTTTTTATCTTTTCAATCTTCTTACAGAAAACCGGCTGATTCTGGATGCATTTGCACAGCAGTGCAGTCGAGTGCTCAGCCTCCTTAACAGCAATGGCAGGTTGCTGGGGCCACAGCGGACTTTGAGCCCCTCGTCCTCCTCTATCAACTCCATCATCAAGCAGGAGGCTGGATGCTCGCCTGAGCTGACTGTTGCCAAGTCCAGGCCTGACGAGTCCCAGGCAGGCAGCACGGAGGACAAATGTCAACACAGGCAACAATGGAACTCGCAGCATACCTCAACTCTCCTGCAGGTCTTCACTGAGTCTCTGCAGAACTACCTGCTGGCTGGAGCTCAATCCTCTGAGGGTGAGCGTTGCCACCAGTCCAAGCCTGAGCCCGCAACACCTGTATCACCAGCACACAACCTGGGAGGCTGGGCATCTCCGGCACCCTCCGACTCATACGGACACCCTTCCTCCACCCTGCCCGAGGAAGAGGAGGAAGAGGAAGGCTGCTGCCCACGCTGCATGGAGCTGGAGCAGGAGGTGCTGAGCCTTCAGCAGGAGAACGAGGAGCTGAGGCAAAAGCTGGAAAGTGCTCCAGGTGTGGATGATATATGTTTCACAGGAGTTAGTCTGGCTGATTTGTATTACAATATCCTTATTACTAGCCATAACATAACACATACAGTGCATCTGGAAAGTATTCACAGTGCTTCACTTTTTCCACATTTTGTTATGTTACACTCTTATTCCACAATGGATAAAATTCATTTTTTTTTCAGAATTCTACAAACAATACCCCATAATGACAATGTGAAATAAAATTGTTTAAAATCTTTACAAATTTATTAAAAATAAAAAACAAAAAAAGCACATGTACATATGTATTCACAGCCTTTGCTCAATACTTTGTTGAAGCACCTTTGGCACCAATTACAGCCTCAAGTCTTTTTGAGCTACAAGCTTGGCTCACCTATTTTTAGGCCCGTCCTTCTTTGCAGGACCTCTCAAGCTCCATCAGGTTGGATGGGGAGCATCGGTGCACAGCCATTTTCAGATCTCTCCAGAGATGTTCAATCAGGTTCAAGTCTGGGCTCTGGCTGGGCCACTCAAGGACATTCACAGAGTTGTCCTGTAGCCACTCCTTCTTTATCTTGGCTGTGTACTTAGGGTCGTTGTCCTGTTGGAAGATGAACCTTCACCCCAGTCTGAGGTCCAGAGCGCTCTGGAGCAGGTTTTCATCAAGGACGTCT
Source organism: Noturus placidus (assembly GCA_022414735.1). NCBI lineage: Eukaryota > Metazoa > Chordata > Actinopteri > Siluriformes > Ictaluridae > Noturus > Noturus placidus. Next base: position 295,717 of record JAFFST010053744.1, on the reverse strand, counting down.
CTGTACATTGCTGCATTTATCTTTCCCTTGATCCTGACTAGTCTCCCAGTTCCTGCCACTGAAAAACATCCCCACAGCATGATGCTTCCACCACCATGACTCACTGTAGGGATGGTATTGACCAGGGGGTTAGTGGTGCCTGGTTTCCTCCAGACATGACACTTGCCATTCAGGCCAAAGAGTTCAATCTTTGTTCAATCTTTGGTCTGAGATTCCTTTGGGTGCCTTTTGGCAAACTCCAGGAGGGTTGTTATTGTGCCTTTTACTGACGAGTGGATTCCATCTGGCCACTCTATCATACAGGCCTGATTGGTGGAATTCTGCAGAGATGGTTGTTCTTCTGAAAGGTTCTCCTCTCTCCACAGAGACACGCTGGAGCTCTGTCAGAGTGACCATCGGGTTTTTGATCACTGCCCTGACTAAGGCCCTTCTCCCCCGAT
>JAFFST010053744.1:272166-282691 GCA_022414735.1 Noturus placidus | reverse complement strand
TCTTTTGTGTTTCTTCCATTTGCGAATAATCGCACCAACTGTTGTCACCTTCTCACCAAGCTGCTTGGCAATGGTCTTGTAGCCATTCCAGACTTGTGTAGGTCTACAATCTTGTCCCTGACATCCTTGGAGAGCTCTTTGGTCTTGGCCATGGTGGAGAGTTTGGAATCTGATTAATTGATTGCGTCTGTGGACAGGTGTCTTTTATAGTGTGCTCCTAATCTCAGCTCGTTACCTGTATAAAAGACACCTGGGAGCCAGAAATCTTTCTAATTGAGAGGGGGCCAAATACTTATTTCCCTCATTAAAATGCAAATCAATTTATAACTTTTTTGACATGCGTTTTCTGGATTTTTTTGTTGTTATTCTGTCTCTCACTGTTCAAATAAACCTACCATTAAAATTATAGACTGATCATTTATTTGTTAGTGGGCAAACGTACAAAATCAGCAGGGGATCAGATACATTTTTCCCTCACTGTAAACTGTCAACCATCTTGAAATCTGATATGCTAGCTACCCAGCCTAGCACGGTCAATTGTCAGTTAACATGACTATGCAGGGATCGAAACTAGCCTGTTCTGCTTTCATTTTCATACAAAATGAACACATAATTTACATTGTTCTCCAGTTCTCCATCTAACATTTCGTGATAAATCATTCAGAGCTGCGATTAAGTTGCTGTTCTTTTGGAGGTAGCCTGAAGATGCTACTGATCATGTGCAGGTGTAAGCCTGTAGCTTATTGCTGATATAGCAATTGATATAATATAAAAAATATAGCAATTACAGAGTGTGGCCACTCCCCCTTATTACTAATATACAGTCAGATGACAGTTTATTACTCACGCCAAGTTACGATCACTTTGTAGTCTTAAAAATACTGACTAGCCCATTTGTCTCTGCACAGTTTGTCATCCTCCCCATATATCCTGTCCATCAAGGAAAAGGAACTACCACCATGGACAAGATTATTTGGGTGGTTGATCATTCTCAGGACACAGTGACATGGTAGTGTGTATGTTTGGGTTAGTGCTGGTAGTACTAACATATCAGTTGCTCCAGTGGTATTGTGATTTCAAGCACAGTGTGTTCTTATCTGGTCATTTCATCCGACACACTAATCTTGTTCCTCTGTTCGTAGGTGTGTGACTATGTCTAGCCTATCATCCAAGTCAGTTTATCACCACAGGACTACTGCTGTCTAAAGGTTTATTATTGGGTTGTTGTTGGTTTTTTGGTCACAGCCTAAAAGTAACATTGTCCTCAGCAGCGGTGCTGTTGTGCCTGATGCACTCGTACCAGCACCCTAGACTCTATAATATCGGGTCAGTAGTGATCCCATGGTACTTCTTTCAACTCAGTGATAGGATAGGGGTGCTGACAAATTGTGTAAAGAAACAGATGTGCTACTGTCAGTAATTAAACACTTGCAGAGAGACATACAACACTATAATTTTACCACAACACAACAGAAAATCGGAAAACACAAAATAAAATTTGACAGCTCAGATGTAAGAGATCCACACCACCATTACATTATCACAACACAAAAAAAACCCCACAACAGACTTTAGGGATGTAACAACAGAAATGTTTTCTCAAAACGGAAATGGTTCCTCAGAGTAGGTGATGATTTAAGCAATGTAGAGAAAAACTTCAGACATGTGCTGTACTTATGGCAACCCCACAACTAGACGTATACAGTTTAGCATGTTATTTAATTTTTTTAAGATAAATATGTTGTTTGTTGCACTAGGTGGCTAATAAATGTTTAAAAGTAACAACAAGGAACATTTTTATATTGTAAACTATGGATTGATTAATTAATAATGTACAAAATTATTAACTACTCCTAATTTTGGTAAATTTCCCTCTGGGATTAATAAAGTGATCTATCTTACTTTCTAAATAACTATATTATGTGGCCATAAGTATGTGAACACTTGGCCAATGAACATCCCATTCTATAACCATGGTCATTAATACAGAATTGTTCCCCCATTTCTGCTATACCAGCCTCCACTCTTCAAAGAAAACTTTTCACTAGATTTTGTACTGTACTTGTAAGGATTTTTGCCAATTCAGCCATAGGAGTACAAGAGGTCAGGCAATCATGTCCAGCAAGGTGGTGTTCACTGGGGTTGAGGTCAGTCTCTGTGCAGGCCACTCAAGTTCTTCCACTCCAATTTTGACAAACCATGTCTTTATGGACCTCACTTCGTGCACAAGGATGCTGTCATGCTGTCACATGTTTGGGCCTCTTAGTTTGCATGACCTCACTGGGACACCCTATACAAGTTTGTGTTTCTACTTTTGTAACAGTTTGGGGAATGCCAGCATATGGGTGTGAAGGTCAGGTGTCCACAAACTTTTACGTCTCTGAAGAGAATTTTACAGGAATGTTCCTGGGACATTAGTTTGTGTTTACAGAAGAAAGTACCCAAACGCAACCTGTAGCGAACATTACTTGTTGGTTATCATATAGAGAAGGTAAGGTTATAAAATGGTCCCACACACACAAAAAAAAAACACAAAACAAAGGGGAACCAAATTTGCATGTTTGCTGGAGAACTGAAAATATGGATTGTACAGGTTTGAATCTTAAGTTTTAAAACTGAAAAATTCGTGTTTAAAGTGGACAGAAGTTACTGACCCTAGATAGACTGAATCCTGAAAAAAAAAATCTGCTGCCTTTGTCTTTAAATCTTCAGAGTACTGCTGTATGGCAGGCCTACACACACTGTGTGTGTGTGTGTGTGAGAGAGAGAGAGAGAGTGTGTGTGTGAGAGTCAGGGAGAGAGAGCATGAGGGTGGGTCGAATTGAGCTTCTGTCAAAACACAGCTATCTGTTCGGATGAAGGCAAAAGCAGAGACGATTCTGCCGTGAAGTTTGTTCTGTTTTCCACAGTGAGGACTTGTTCCGGTCGCTTTAACCTGACGCGGTGGTCTGCGATTCTCTCTGGCAGGAGGGGGATAATGCAGAGATTTTTCAGACACGCATAACTGCGGGACAGTGCATTAGCGGTTTAAGGACATCTAGTGTTTGGGCCATGCCTCTGATCAGCCTGGACGATGAGGATCAGCGATGGGTCCCTACCCACGTCAACGTGACCGTCCTTCGGGCCAGGGCGCTGCGGACCAAGGGCAAGCAGGGCAGCCGCTATGTGTACACCATTATCCAGCTGGGAAAGCTGAAGTACACGACGGGACTGGCGGAGAAAGCGGCCGAGCCCGAGTGGAATGAGGAGTGTACACTGGAGCTGCAGCCCGGCCTGCTGGAGTGTGTAGGGGCGCATCCGCGCGGCCAAGGGGATCTGATCCTTACCGTCATGCACCGCGTGCTCATCGGACTCGACGTGTTCCTCGGTGAGGCCGTTGTGCCTTTGGATAAGGTGTTTCAGGGAGGGACGTGTCCTAGGAACGAGTAAGTTCTGAAATAACTCGCACATACTTGCCAAATACCGCCACAGATCTGACGCAGTTACTAATTCATTTATTAATCCGTTTACTAATTCATTTATTAACCAGTTTACTAATCCGATTACTAATCCATTTATTAATCCATTTACTAATTCGTTTATTAACCAGTTTACTAATCCGTTTACTAATCCATTAACTAATCGGGTTATTAATGCGTTTACTAATCCATTTATTAAGCCATTAACTAATCCGTTTACTAATCCGTTTACTAATCCATTAACTAATCCATTAACTAATCCATTAACTAATCCATTAACTAATCCATTTACTAATCCATTATATTTGAATGATGATGCATATCAGACCTAAAGGATTAGAAACACTTGCATGTAAGAATCCGGTGCAGATTAGTCAAACTACTAATTATCTCCAATAGTAGACACACACCAGTTATTCCCACATGATATCTGCAGTGAAAGCCAGTCACAGACACTGTTGATATTGCAGCAGTTGCTCCTAGCATATTTACACATGGGTGTCATAGCTGTCACCCCACAAATAAGACTTCACCCCAGATCTGACCTCAAATCACATTTCTCTGATGGAAAAAAAAAACACAGTAGTAACCTTCATAGAATTTGTAATGATTTTAATGGTTACAATTGAAATTGTATTGGTTTTAATGGAAACTGTAATGGTCCTTGTGGATCTCTACTGGTAATTTTGTTGCCTTCAATTGGTGGCATGTTATGTCTATTAAGTACTGGTAATGATAATGGTTTTAATGCTTAGCTGAAAAACTTGCATATGTAAACAATTTCAGAGCTTTGTTTTTGCTTCTTGTCGCCAACTTACATTTCAGATATGTTTGTCTGAAAGTGTCTGTACATTCGTGTCACATCTGGACAGACAGTTATTGTATGAGGAAAGGAAGGTGCAAAACTGGCAACAACTGGCAATAAGCCCAGTCTCTATTTCCATGTGACACATATGATAAGGTCTGGAATGAGCAGAGTAGCAGCACAATTCAGATGAAATCGTGTGTGCGTCAGACAGCTGTGTGCTGGCGCAGTGCCGGCCTCGGCAGGGGCTGTGCCAGTGTGTTCAAGCAATCACTAAACATGCACCTGCATGTTTCCCCGCATAGCAGCACACAAGACCTTCAATCTGATATCTTAAATCATTTTTATCTCTCAATCACTTTATATTGTACATATTCAGTTATGGTAGTCATTAGGACATTTCTGTATTTGCAGTGTTGTTTTTTTCTCTTCTTAGTCAGGATGACTGAGCTTAATTTTTTGGAGTGTATGGCACTGAGGCCTCTCGGCTAAAGCCTTTAAAAAAAATAAGGCAAGACATCAGTGAGTTGAGCTGAGAAACAATAACATTGTCATGCTCTATCATGTTTTATTTTAGATGCTCTTTTTTACTGAAATTCTATTGATTTTCCGGTACTAAAAACAAACCTTTCTGGTACTACAAACAAACAGCTTTAAATACATAGTGAAATCAAAGCTGACCCCTAGTTATATTATGCACAATTCATCAGTATAAAGTAATAAAATAAAATACCTATTGTCACTTTTCCCTCATCTCCTCTTAAATTACAATGACTTTTGCCTGCCTCTAAATGCCTTTCATTTTTGACTACGTCATACATTCATGGGCAAGGAAAATATCATGTCATTGCAGCAGGTACCACTGCTGCCTCACCACTTCCTGGGTCCCTGGTCAATCCTGAGCTTGGGTTACTGTGTAGCATTTCGCATATTCTTCCTGTGTCTGAATTTCCTTTGGGTTCTCCAGTATTCTCACATAAACTATCCAATTAGTGGATTGGATACTCTTTTTTTGAATTAGTGTGTGTGTGTGTGTGTGTGTGTGTGTGTGTGTGTGTGTGTGCAAAGTGCCTTGCACTGGACTGGTATCCCATCTAGGCTGTATTGCCACCCTGACGGAGATAACCAGTTACTGATGATGAATGAATGAATGAAAGGATCAATTTATGGAAACCTGATGTCAAGTGATTGAAAGTATCAAGCAACACCTAACACTGTCAGGTACTGTACAGACAGCTATCCGCATTTGCCTGTCCTAGTTCTTCAAAGTTATGATGTAATATTTCTGATATATCCGGCCGTGCCTCTGTAGCTCTTGTGACTGCATCTGCTGTGTGTACAAGAAAAAGTCAAGATGACAGAATTCTGGTTCGTCTGTCGTGGCTGTCAGAGCATTCATTGTTCATGACTGTTTGAGTCACATGTAGGGACACAAGGAGAAGATCCAGCCCTTCCCACAGTATCCTCAGTCAGCAGACAGTGGTGTAGGAGTGCCAAAACAATGCAAACATCTGGCTTTAATTTCATTCTGAACAGCACACACCCCTCTTTTTCTCTTTCTCTCTCTGTCTCTCTTCATTTGTGTTGGCTTGTGCATATGTCTGATTTGTGCTCCTTTGAGTAGCTCTATGTGAGGCCGGAAGTGGAGGAAATACTTGGAACACTGCACCTATTTTGAACAAAGGCACATTGCTGTACAGGCAGTTCTCCTCTATTTGGGCACAGCTATGATTCATGTTTGGCTCCTCTAAGAGTTCTCATGCTTCTGTTGCTTTAGGCCGGCATTTTACTTGATGCTGTATGTTATCTCCTAGGGAGCAGGTTAGAGTCAAACACACTAGCCAGCAGGTTTCACTGTTGACATGTAAAATGTTTCAGCAATTCATATTTTACACTGTGGAGAGGCGTGGACATAAATGTGGAACAGCTTTTTTAGTTCCTCTTTAAAAATGTTCAACATTATCACGGTTGTTAGAATAAGCTGTGTCTTCAGTTGTGTATATGCTTAGAAGAATTTATTGTGTACTAATCTAGAAGATCTAGACGATAAGGTGAGATTGTTAAGTGCAAACATCTGTCTTACTTTTTCAGAACCACTGAGAATTTTTCTGTAGCTTCAGCCAAGCAAACAGGAAAGAAAGGCTTTATTCAAGGAAGTAACCAAAAACCATGAAGGTTACTGTGATGGAACCCCAGAGGTTCTGTGTGGTGATGAGATCTTATCAGGAGGATCACGGCAGTGCAAACCACTTAGACCTTGATTGTAGAGTGGCCAGACAGAAGCCAAAGTGAAGCCACTCCTAAGTGAAAGGTAGATGACATCTTGCTTGGATTTTAAACAAGATCATATGAATTGATGATCAAACCAAGATTGAACATTTTAGTTTGAACACCTTGCAATCTGAAAACGCCAGGCACTGCACATCACTGGGCTAATTCCATGCCTACAGTGAAGCACAGTGGTAGCGTCTTCATGCTTTGGGAATGTTTTTTCAGGAAAAGATAAAGAAAACCTGATCAGGAGCACTCAGGACCTTAGATTTTACAGAAGGTTCACCTTCCAATGACAAGGACCCAAAACACACCACCAAGACAGCACAGGGGTGTCAAAACGAGTCTCATCCCCTTAGCTGACCCAGCCAGGGTCCAGACCTGAACCTAGTTGAACACCTCTGGAGAGTCCTGAAAATAACAGCAGTGTTCTGCATCCAGTTTGGTAGAGCTTGAGAGGTTCTCCAGAGAGGAATAAGAGGAAACCTTTACAAAGGTTAACTGATGAAAGCCTGCTTTTTTATACAGCATATTTTATTCATAGTCAGCAAGTGTTTTATCCTGGTCAGGGTCATGGTGGATCTGAAGCCTTGGATCTGAAGGATCTGGATCTTTCAGGATCCAGATCCTTCAGGAACACTGAGTGCAAGGCAAGAATACACTCTGGATGGAGTTCCAGTCCATCGCAGGGCATGCAGACACACATTCATGAACTCATACACACCTAGGTGTCATTTAGCATAGCTAATCCAACTATAATGAGGTATAAGGATACTGTAGAACCTGGAAGAAACCCATGCAGACAAGGAAAGAACATGCAATGTAGACAGTAACCTGAGCTCAGGATCAAACCAGGGAGCTGTGATGAAAGCCTGTTTTCTGTATAGAAAAATATAAAGGAAAAGGTGAAGGAATCTGAATACTTTCTGAATGCATTTTATATTCAATAAGGAATATCACTTGCAGTGTGTCCTGAAGTGTGTGTGTGTTCTGTGTCTCTTGTACAGGTGGCTAAAGTTGCACTCTAAAGCTGGGAGGAAGGAGAAGGAGCGAGGAGAGCTGCAGCTCACCATTCAGTTCACTCGTAATAACATGACTGCCAGCATGTATGATCTGACCATCCAGGACAAGCCTCGCTCAGCCTTTGGCAAGTTGAAGGACCGTGTCACAGGCAAGAAAAGAGGAGACGTAGAGTCCTCCTCAGCCATCCTCCCCGGCCGCTATGCTGCTCTGTCAAGCTCAACGAGTCAGCCTTTCCAGGAGGATGCTGGGAGGGAGGACCCGGTACAGGAGGAGTGTACTGATGAAGGCAAGAGCAAGGTGAAGGGCTTCTTTCTGAAGGGAAAGTTGCGAAAGAACTCAGACACGCGCTCCTGTTCATCGTTGGCCTCGGAGAGCAGCATGGCGTCATCAGCAGGGGATCCTTTTGTTCCCATAGAACTATGCAGCACACCTGTCTACAGCAGCAGAGTCGTGGAGCCTTTCCGTACAGACTCAGACGGCGGAGTAAAGGGTAGGACACCTTTAGAACAGATTAATAACTTGTTAGCTTTTTTTTAAACTGATAACAGAGAGGGGTGAGCAGGACAAGAGTTTGATGACAGAACAAGTTTTTTTGTGCTGTTAGTTTGGGGGGGCAACATTAATTGTAGATGCAGTGGGGCAGCCCCAAATAACCTATGTAGTAACAGTCTAGGCCGGAGGTCTTCAACAGGGTGTCCACGACCCCTAGGGGGTCTGCGGAGGTACTGCATCGGGGTCGCGAAAGTTTTGGTACCAGTTTGATATAACACAATTTCATACAATATATATAATTAGGGGGTCCCCACTCCATCTCGCCATCAGTTTGGGGGTCCTTGGCCTGGAAAACTTTTAAGACCCCTGGTCTAGGCAGTAACAGTCTACAATTATCCGGTAACTAGAAAACATCATATATTCTATTTCCATCCCTTCCAGCCATTTTCTGTACACGCAGTACAGAAAATGGATGGATGGGAGGGAAATGGAATATCCTACACAAGGTTCTTGGAAGCCTGGAGTCTATCCCAGGGAACTCAGGGCAGGGGACACCCTGGACGGGGTTTCAACTCATTGCAAGGCACACATACAAACCTATTCACACATTACAGATAATTTGGAAAATGCCAGTCCACCTACAACGTATGTTTTTGGTCTGGGTGAGAAAACAGGAGTATCCGGAGGAAACCCCCGAAGCACGGTGAGAACATGCAAACCCACACAAGCAGGGCAGAGGTGGGAATTAAGCCCCAAACCCTGGAGATGTGAGGCAAACATGCTAACCACTAAGCTACCATGCCCCCAAACATTCTATATCTGGTATTTAAAATCTAGAGTTGACAAAGTACAGATGCTGGCAAGAAATCAGTTTTTATCTGCCAATCACTGCATCACATCCGAGACGAGGAGTGGGACTCAGAAACAACTCACACAAAACATCAGAATTTATCCACTGATCTATCGCACATTCTTATCAAGTACACCATCAAAAGCAGAGACATAACAAAAGCGTTAAGCATGTTTACTCCTAATATGTCTGATAGGTACCACGAGTGATAAGGATTGGGCACATCTGCCATTTGGAATTTGGGTGTTGTGGAGAAATGGGCAGGACCAATATAAGTTTAAAAGATAAAAAATTTTTAAAAGCAATTTGTTGGGCTGTCGATCGGGACATGGAGTAGGTTGGTTTGGTTTGAGCTCCCGTCGAACTTCTGTTTTTTTTTTTAAGTTAATAAGCGTTTTTCAGAGTTTAATACCAACAAACCCGGTTTCTAACATACTTTCATAATCTGATTGCGTGTTTATTTGTGGAAAAATGGCGGCTAATTTGCGGAAATATAAATTCACCGAGTCAGCCAAGTCTTGGCCCAGCAACGCTTCAGCCGCGAGTTCTGCTGCCTCACCGGACTCGGAGCCCCCGCCTCGGCCGAACAGCCAGGAGTTGGGCACTGAATCCTTGAAGGCGGATATCCTGCTTTCGCTAAGGGCCAAATTGCTTCGGTGATAAAAACGGAGTTGAGGAGTGCACTTGTGGAAAGTTTCGACTTTCTTAAAAGTGAGTTGCAAGCAGTGAAAGCGGAGATTCAAAACAATATGGCCGCCATGCGGTCCGAAATCAACCAGGTGAAAACCACTATCATGGAGGTGGAAAGTGGGCTAACGACATGTTCGGACAAAGTGGCAGCACTACAGAATACAGTGAAGAACCTAGCAGCAGAGATGGATGGACTCAGACATAAATGTGAGGATATGGAGGGCAGACTGAGGAGATGTAATATAAGAATTCTGGGGGTGGCCGGAAACGAATGGATCCAGCTCCACAAAATTGGTCTCGGAGCTACTGAGTGAAACGTTACAGCTGGATAGAGATGTGCTTGTGGACCACTCTCATAGAAGCCTAGGTCCTGTGAGGAAAGATGGGAAACCGCTCGCCATCATTGCCAAACTCCACTACTATCAAGACTGTGTTGAGGTACTGAGTCGAGCACACGCTCAAGCTCCGTTCCGGCATAACGGTGAGACGATTTCTATCTTTCCGGATTACACCGCGAGTGTCGCTAAGGACAGGGCGGCTTTCAACAAGGTCAGGAAGCTGCTTTGTAACTGGCAGGGGGTGCGATATGGCCTCCTGTTTCCAGCTCGTCTCCGTATTACGTATAATGGAGAGGAAAAGGAGTTCACGGATGCGAGAATAGCGATGAGCTACGTTAAGAAAAAGATCATTACTACTGAGGAGAGCTGAGTGAGTAACATGGAGCAGGCTAATTCATAGTTTCTGAACTCGGACTAGATAATAACTGTTCGATCAGACTTTTACTGTGACAAGGAGGATGATCAACAACGCTGTTTTATTTTCTGTTATATACGCTGTGATAGGGGGTGTGTTTCTACACTGTGATAGGACACATTTTTCAATTTTCTTTCCATACCAGGGGTTCGGACGGGGTGGGGGATGGGGGGGGGGCTCGAG
>JAFFST010053744.1:252095-266200 GCA_022414735.1 Noturus placidus | reverse complement strand
GATGTTAGAGACCTTGTGCTCCTCCACCTTCCATTTGAGGATGCCGCACAGATGCTCAATAGGGTTTAGGTCCATCACCTTCATCCTCAGCTTCTTTAGCAAGGCAGTGGTCATCTTGGAGGTGTGTTTGGGGTCGTTATCATGCTGGAATACTGCATACTGATCATGCTCTGCTTCAGTATGTGACAGTACATGTTGGCATTCATGTTTCCCTCAATAAACTGTAGCTCCCCAGTGCCGGCAGCACTCATACAGCCCCAGACCATGACTCTCCCACCACCATGCTTGACTGTAGGCAAGACACACTTGTCTTTGTACTCCTCACCTCGTTGCCGTCACACACGCTTGACACCATCCAAACCAAATAACTTTATCAGACCATCAGACATGGTTCCAATAATCCATGTCCTTAGTCTGCTTGTCTTCAGCAAACTGTTTGTGGGCTTTCTTGTGCATCATCTTTAGAAGAGACTTCCTTCTGGGATGACAGCCATGCAGACCAATTTGATGTAGTGTGCGGTGTATGGTCTGAGCACTGACAGGCTGACCCACCACCCCTTTAACCTCTACAGCAGGGGTCACCAACCTTTTTGAAGATGAGAGCTACTTCATGGGTACTGAATCATACAAAGGGCTACCAGTTTGATACACTCTAATTTTATATTAAAACAAATCCAATAAATTTTAGAATTATTATACCCTGATATTAGAACTATTAAGACTGTAAGTGTGACTTAAACCAGTGATTCCCAACCACTGTTCCGCGGCACACAAGTGTGCCATGGGCAATCATCAGGTGTGCCGTGGAAAATTATACAATTTCACGTTAGTGTGACGCAGATGTCCACAGTCATGTCCATAGTCATGCTTCGGGTATGACAGAGTAGGCAATAACGATGGATAAATATTTGAAAAGAAAAAGTACTCAATCTGACCTGAGTCCTGAAGAAAATTCCGACCCAGATGAAGGCCCTGGCATGAATACTAGTCAGAAGAAAGCAAAAAGGGTGAGCTCAAGACAGTACAATGAAAGTTATCTTAGCTTTGGATTTACCTTCACCGGGGAACCAAGCGCGCCAAGTCCGCTTTGCCTGGTGTGCGGGGAAAAGTTGTCCAACAGTGTCATGGTTCCGAGTAAACTCAAACGCCATTTAGTGACAAAACACCCGTCACTTCAAAACAAGGATACAGACTATTTTGTTCATCTGCGTGAACAGACTGGGAAACAGGCAGCTTTATTGAGGAAAACCACCAAAACGGGTGAAAAAGCTCTTAAAGCGAGCTACCAAGTTGCTGAACTCATCACCAAATCAAAACAGCCACATACTGTGGCAGAGACATTAATAATGCCTGCCTGCAAAATTATCTTAAAAGAGATGCTCGGTCCTGGCGCCGTTCGAGAAATAGCCCAAGTTCCTGTATCAAATAATACAATTTCCAGACGTATTCAAGACATGTCTGCAGACATTGAGGAGATCGTTTTAGAAAAATTGCGCATCAGTGGTAAATTTGCATTGCAACTCAATGAATCTATGGATATCAGTGAGCATGCGCAACTTATGGCAAATGTGCGCTTTGTAGACGGAGACACCATCAGAGAAAACTTTCTGTTTTGCAAGGAATTGCCAGAAAGAACAACAGGAGGAGAAAAGAGAAAGACTCAGAGCTGTTGAGTTCTTCAATTCCTGCAAGAATATCAGCTTTGTGTTCAACTAAACAGGCCCAGGTTTCACACTGAGTAAGTAAATTGATACTAGATTTTCATTATATATACTTTTTGTGACATGGTGTGCCGTGTGATTTTTCTCATGTAAAATATGTGCCTTGGCTCAAAAAAGGTTGGGAAACACTGACTTAAACGATTTTTTTTTTTAATATTTTCACCCCCAATTCCACACTTGTACAGTTTTTGCGCCCACTGTATCAATAATGATTAATGATTAATTATTAGTGGGAAGACTGGCATTGCATGCTGTTCAACAATGTATTGTAATCTGGTGTGTAGCTTGACACTGCAACTGTGAGTGAGTCTTTCAGATGTGCATCAGTGAGGCATGTTCTGTGTTTGTTCTTGATGAAGTTCATCTCAGAAAATGCTGATTCACAGAGATAGGTTGAACCAAACAGGCTGGCAACCTTCATAGCTGCTGTGCATACACCATTGTACTTCTCTGTGTCAACAAGGCACCAAAATTTTGGTGCAGTCTGGGAAATTTTGAGTTGTAGGTCATTTTGCAATGTTATGATTTCCATCTCCACCTGTCCAGCATCTAAGTTGAATGTTGCACTAAGTTTCTCCGCAAGGATTGGAAATGAAGGACACACATGGCTCAAGCTGATCAAGGTCATAAAACCTATTTTCAAATTCTTGAATTATGCAGTGGTAATGCAGAAATTTTGGGAAGTCTGGGTCACCTTTACAGTGAGCGATGAAACCTCTATGTCGGCCGATCATAGCAGGAGCTCCGTCTGTAGTCACCGCTACCAGCTTTTCCAATGGTACCTTTTTCTGCACAAAGACGTCCTTCAGCGTGTTATAAATGTCAACTCCCTTCGTAGTTGTCTTTAAGGGCAGTAGTGTCAGGAGTTCTTCTCTTGTGGAGAAATCTTTAAACACCATCCGGATAAAAACCAACAGCTGCGCTGTACTGCTGCTGTCCACGGACTCGTCGCACTGGATGCTAAACCACCTGCACCTTGCCAGATCCCCATGCAGCTGGTCGGCCAAGTTACCAGACATAGCTGACACTCGTTTAGCCATCGTGGATGCCCCCAGTTGGACGCCGGAGAGACTGGAGATTATATCGGTTCCATTTTTGTCGTCTTTAAGTACAGCGTTAGCGATTATCATCATTGCTTCTTTGACAACGTTTCCATCTGAAAATGCCTTCTTCTTCTTGATCAGAAAATGTGTAGCTCTAAACGAGGCTTCGGTTGCTTTTTGTGACTTTTTCACCGGCCTCATGAAAAAAGATTGTTGCTAACCCAAAACTGCCTTTTGCTCAATGGCTTTTTCTGCCCGTAGCGCGCTTCCCAGTGGGGAGTTAGCATGGTAGCTTTTGTGACACGTAGTGAAGTGTCTCTCAACATTGTGCCGCTTTGCCGTCGCCACAGTTTCCCGGCAAATGAGACACACGCAGGTTTCTTTCACAGTCTTAAAAAAGAACTCCTCCTCCCATTCGTTGTGAAACTGATAAGTTTTCTTTCATTTCTCTGCCATATTTTTTGGGAAGAAACTGCATTCAGCGTCCATCTGTGCTGTGCCCGCTAGCTTAGCCTCCATTATCACTGGTTTTGTCATGCGCACAACACTGACCTTTGAACTTGAGTAGGTCAGAGTTCGCCTAAACTTATCTAAACTTCATGCATAATGAACATATTTTTAAGATATTGTCATTTTTAAATCTATATGAATGCAAGTGTGATTTAAAAAAGAATAGCAACAGATTTTTTTTTTAATTTTAGACGCAGCTCACTAATGAGTTGTGCTATTTTTAGAACAGGCCTGCGGGCCACTCATGGGGTCCTTGCGGGCGACCACGTGCCCGCGGGCACCGTGTTAGTGCCCCCTGCTCTACAGCAATGCTGGCAGCACTCATACGTCTATCTCCCAAACACAACCTCTGGATATGACGCTGAGTACTTGCACTCAACTCCTTTGGTCGACCATGGCGAGGCCTGTTCTGAGTGGAACCTGTCCTGTTAAACCACTGTATAGTCTTTTCAACAGTGCTGCAGCTCAGTGTCAGGGTCTTGGCAATCTTCTTATAGCCTAGGCCATCTTTATGTAGATTAACAACTTTTTTTCAGATCCTCAGAGAGTTCTTTGCCATGAGGTGCCATGTTGAATTTCCAGTGACCAGTATGAGGGAGTGTGAGAGCGATGACACCAAATTTAACACACCCGCTCCCCATTCACACCTGAGAACTTGTAACACTAACAAGTCACATGACACCGGGGAGGGTAAATGGCTAATTGGGCCCAATTTGGACATTTTCACTTAGCGGTGTGCTCACTTTTGTTGCCAGTGGTTTAGACATTAATGGCGGTGTGTTGAGTTAGTTTGAGGGGACAGCAAATTTACACTGTTACATAAGCTGTACACACACTACTTTACATTGTAGCAAAGTGTCATTTCTTCAGTGTTGTCACATGAAAGGATAATCAAATATTTACAGAAATGTGAGGGATGTACTCACTTTTGTGAGATCCTGTATACTGGAACCGTTATCTATTTTATCTTAAAATAAACACATTTACAAGGTATCACTCATCAAGTGCTGCAAACATTTTCAGTTATGTATTTTTGCAGAAGAAAGCATCCATTATGGATACTGCTTGGTACTATTTATATTTGCATTGTTTGTGCATGCACATATTTTAGATGGTTTATTACTCGCTTGGTTAATTTTTCCCTTATTTTATTTTGATGGATTTTGATTTTATGTTGCTTAGTAGGTTTTTTTGTGAGTAATAGCATGTTTTATGGAAACTGGACACATTTTTACTGTTTTGTTATAGCTTACACCTCCATTTCATTTAAACTAATCAGCAATTTTAGGCTGTCAGGTTTTTTCACTATGTTCTCAGCATTTTGTATGTAACAGGAATGGACGTTTTTAATACAGAGCAATTCTGATTTTGTAGTATTGATTAATTAATTCCAAGAGACTAAATCATGCCATGCAAGCACATGCCTAAAAAAGTAGTCAACTCCATGAACCAATCTAAACCTTAAGCCTATAATGTTCCAATTATTGGAAGAGAGGGTTTTTTTTTTATCTTATAGAGACAGTCTTTTTATAAATCCCTTTTGTAGCAGTTATGGCCCTAATACACATGGATATGACTAAGAGGACTACTTGTGCCTTCCCTCCACAGGCTGGGAGTTCCTCCTAAAGTAGAAAGCAGTCCAGAAACATCCGCATCCCTCTCTCCCTGCTACCCCACTCTACCACCACGCTCTCTTCCCCTAGTTTCTGATACTAGCCACATGTCGTCCTCTCCTGTTGGCCCTCACACTAATCCATTCTCCCATGTCTCACCTCCACCACCCTCCATCTCCCCTACCAATCCTTTCCTCGCACGTCTGCAAAGGAACCCATTTTTTGAGGAGCTCATAGCCGAAGAAGCTTTGAAATCTCCTACTGCAATTTCCGGTTACCACAACTCTCCATTCAACCATTACCCAGCATTCCCTGTGAGGAGTGGTCTTCCAAGCAGTATACGTGATGGCACACCCAACAAAATGTCCTCTATAAGAGAGAGGCCTCGGAGTGTAGCTAAGCAGAGGTCCCTCCCTGCCTTAATGCCTGGGACACCAGAGACAGCCACTGTGAACTCTAGTAATGCAATGCAACCAAGTCGTCCATTATCTGAGAGTAGGGGGGAATGTGATGAATTTGAGGCTTTGGCCAGTAGTCGTCTTAAGTCGCCAGTTGGGACTCCCAGTCGACCAGCCTCAGCCACAATCCCTCCTTCATCTCCTAACCCATCTACTAATCCAGTTGAATACTGCAGTATTAAACCAAAAATGGGGATCATAGTTGATGAAAGAATCTCCAAGGACTGCAACCTACCTGCTTTAACCTCACGAAGGCCACTGAGGACCCCAGTTCCCATTCAAGAGAGGTGCTCAGACAGCTGGCTAGACCGAGCACAGGAGCTTGCTGTCCAAAAAGAAGCTTGCCTGCTTTTCCAGACAGATTTGGCCTCACTAAGACATCGAGAGAGACATAGAGAGACAAACACTAAAGTTTCCCATTTAGGTAAAGACTTGCACTGTGCTATTCTTGAGCAGAATGTGAATGTTTATCCACCTTCACATACTGTACAAATGCCCAGAGATGAAAATCTGAACATTTCAAAAAAAGGACAAGAGAAACTTTTGACTGAGGGAGGCATAAATATTGCACTAAAGAATTCACAATATGGGTATGAACACATACAGGAAAACCCCCAGTCTTCTGCAAGTGACCACACTGTGCCCAGTATGCCATTTTGCCCTTCAGACTGTGATACAACTGTGAGCGAGTCACTGTGCAGTGACTTTCAGGTCCAGATAAATCCAGAGTCCTCCTCTGAACTGAAGCCTTTTTCTGATCAAAAGATTGAGAACATAATCACTACTGGAGACATTATTACTCCAGATTCCAATAATAATAATACTAATGACACTTCTCATTTTGCTTTTATTGATTGTGACAGCTCTTCTTCAGTTGTGAACCAGACTACTTTCGGAATTATAGATAAAGACAGCAACAAGGTGTTAACCCAGTGCCCAAATGCCACAGATTTTGAATCATCTTTGATGTCATTATGTGGGTTATCCTCAGTGCCCCCTCAAGATTTATTAAACAGAATGGCAGAGCAAGAACCATTTTCCCTGAAGGAAAGTACAAGTGGAATGTCCAACAATCACCAATATGAGAAACCCTGTGACAACTTAGAACAACACAGCATCCATCCACATTCAAATTATACTGCAAGGGTTGAATCAGAGGATCCCAGTCACAAAGAGAGCTCTGTAAATCCACGAACAATCCCCAGACGAAACAGGGATGACGGAAATGTGACGGCACAGCTTAAACCTGAGGCAATAGAGGACAATGCAGGCTTAGATGCTCCACAAGAAGTTGGATGCTGTTTGATATATGACAAGGTTAAGACTAAAACAGCTGAACTCAAGCCAGAAGCGAATAACTCCAATGTTCCTGTTTTAGAGAGCCACAAGATCAGTGAGTCCCCTTTGACTCTTACAGATGGCATCAGTTTTGAGGACTTGCATGTCCGAGTAGCACCGAGAGGCTCAAGAAGCCCTTTAAAAACTGAAGTTAGATCAGCACGAATTAGAACACGTTCCACTACAAACTCCCCCAAGACTGGCCCCAGTGCAGTATTAGAAACAGTCAGCTCTGACCTCAGTTCAACCAAACCTTCACTGTCAGAACTTTTTTTGCATAAGAGTCCATCCCTTTCTTTCTCCCATCCTAATGCCACTTCTGACCCCAGCCTGTCCTCGCTTATGCATTACCCAACCACAAGGCCCAGCTTGGGAAGCACTCTGGCTGAGGCCTCCTGCACCACCTCCACACTCCAGCTGCAGGCTACTGCAAAGCACACACTTACCCCAGAGGAGGCAGAGCCAGCTATCAGTCGCCCTCCTTCTGAGGAGAGCAGGTGAGACCTCAGAGCCTCCTAGAGTGTATTCACTCCTCCCCTCCTCCCTCACCTGAGACACATGCTCCAGTCTGACACCCAGGTGCAGGAGGACAGGGTTACATACATGTCTGTATATATGTATACACCACCCAGGAATTAGTGTTTGTTTCTTCAGCATCTCTTGTCTAATTTGGTCTGTTCTATCCTGGTCTTTCTTTGTCCATCTCCTGCTACAATGCTATGTTCAACTCTGCTCATCTGATATTCCTTATTTTGCTGCTTTACCTCTTTTGTTTTCTTTTTTCTTGCTTTTTTGTTTTTGCTTCTTGTGATTCTTGCATCTGTTTCACTGCAGCATAAACAGTTTATAAACAGAAGAGTCTAGCTTGAACTAATAGTTGAAATACAGAAATATTATAGGTGCTCTTCAGCATTAGTGTTTAAATGGCGTTGCTGGTTTATGAACCCAAGCAGGCCCTGAAATTAGGGACTCTAATAGGAGAACAGTCAATCTGCATGTTCTACAGTCAAACATGAGGATATCCAGTTAAATCCTTGCCACTAAGGCTGCAGAATATGACCACAATACTGCTTAATATTGTGATTATAATATGCTGTGCCATATTATTAAAAACACATTGTGGAGTCTGTTATGCAATATTGGACAACAGTATTTTGACTGAGCACGTAGCAATTCTATTTTTATGATACGAATATCAGACCTCTGGGTATAGGCAGACACCTGATAGTAACCAAGCCTGCTTCCTACAAGCTTTTCTTGCTAAATTGTTATAGCATTGTGCTTTAAGACAATTGAATCTTATCCGCAAAGGACCAGTGTGGGTGCAGGTTTTCATTCCAACCATGCAGGTTCCCACCTGATTCCCACCTGTTTAATAAGTTGAGCTTGGCTTTCAGTAGACTCAGATGTGGCTTCTGCTTGGTTGGCTGCATCCACCCCGGCCCTTTCCAGATAAGATTGGACACCCCTGATTTAATTCCGGCATTCAAGTGAATGTAGTGTCAGTAAATCATAATCATATTCACAACACAATATATGGCAATACATTAGGATGATAAATGTCATATCCAGTCAAGTACTAATCCATTTCTGAACAGAATTAGCACCAATTCCAATACACCATATGGGGAATCTATAATTTTGACTACATTTTTTATGTAAATCATGTACATGCCTTATTTATCCTGAAGAACCCTTATTGAGAGAGTTTGAGTTTGATCAGAATACACAAAGAAAGAAGGTGCACATATATTTTACAGATATTGTGCAGTCACAGTGTTAGGCAATATAATCAAATCTTTCCTGAAATTTGTCTCACTGTGACTGACTGTTTCTTATATTCTCTCAGCATGTTAGTCTTTCACTGCTGAAATCTAACAAAAAGCTAATCACAGTTGCTGCTGATATTTTGCATTGCTTCATACTAAAACCATACACCTTTTAATGTTTTTTAATGTTTTTAATGTTTTTTAATGTCCTTTTAATGTTAGAATTGTTATAAAGTGCTTGATTTCTCATCATTATTATTATTATTATTATTATTATGATTATTGCTGTTTGTTCAGCCCCCATCTAGTGAAGCCTCTGGCCAGCACAGCAGTGCCGGGAGAGAAGAAATCAGTGCTGGAGAAACTGCGCTCTTCCATCCACCCTGGACGCTCCATACAGCAGAACATGGCTGAGCTGGAGAAACCCCAGGTAGTGCAGGCATTTCAATTTTACAAAATACTCACTCACCAGGGTTCAACTGGTAACATTAGTCACATAAGAATAGAAATATTCAAGCTTTAAGAGGAAAGACAGTTCCTACTGGCTACTTTGGACAGAAATCTCAGACACTGACCAGAGGCTTTTAGAGAAGATGACCAATATTTGGCTTTCTATGGTAAGTTTTAAGATAACGTGCTAATCCTATATAAATTTTTTTGTAAATGGTGCACTTATATAGCGCTTTTATCCAAAGCGCTTTACACTGTCTCATTCACACACACACACACACACACACTCACACCAATGGTTGCAGAGCTGCCATGCAAGGCGCTAACTTGCCATCGCGAGCAACTTGGGGTTCAGTGTCTTGCCCAAGGACACTTCGGCATGTGGAGTCATGTGGGCCGGGAATTGAACCGCCAACCCTACAATTAGTGGACAACTCGCTCTACCAACTGAGCCACAGCTGCCCCAATGTAGATTAATTTTATAATATTAATCTACATTGAATATGTCATTTAAGAAAATTTAAGGATAAGTCTAAATATTGGGAACCCAATATGGCCAAGTTTATTTCAGAAATTGTGAAAGTGGAAGAATTTCACCCAGAGATTCAAAGGTAATTAAGCCTCATGTCTGTTCAGGTCAAAATGACATTAACCGCTATGTGCATTGATTGTTTTCTATTATAAATATAGAAGGACAAAATTACCTTTGGTGCATCTGCTGTAACATGTTATATTATACAGGCTATGTTCAGGTCATTTCCCCCAAGAATTAAACAGATAGAAAAAAAGTTGTGAATTATCAATAATAATAAAAAAAAAACTCCCCAATTTGGTTACCCTCTCATGATTCAGCTTTCCAATATCATATGAAAACTACCAGCTGAGGCACATGTAGCCAGCCAGACACACCTTTTTGATCTTCTGCTCATGATCAGTCACAGGGCAGTTTAACACACTCCGACCCACAGCTGGTTAGCTGGTAGTGAGAGTATGCCATCCCTCCCACCTAGAAACCATGACCAGTTTTGCTCCCTTGTCTCCAGGCAACGATTGTTAGTCCCCATGTATTGAAGGTTTGTCATTTCAAATATTATTTTCAATTTCTGCTGCTCAATGTGAACAGTACAACCATTGTAATGTAGCAAACAGGGTTAAAATAAAAAGGAGAAAAAACTTATATTTTAGGTTATTTTAGGCACTAACCAGACAGGCTGATAATGATACTCGTTAACCTACCATACTTCCTTGTTTTGTCCTACATATTACTGTCCCATTTGTGTGTGTTTATGTATCTTTTTGTCTGCGGCAGGTGTTCGTGTCAGAGGCCCACACTCACTACCAGACTCTGAGTAACTTGGAGCTGATTGCTCTCCTGCTGCAACAGGAGATGGATGCAGAGAGACAGCGGTCCGAGTCAGAGCTTCAGGCCACACTGTTGGAGAAGCGAGAGGCTGAGCTGAAGAAGCTAAAGGTCCAGGTGCGAGATCTGGAGGACTACATCGACAAGCTGCTGGTGCGCATCATGGAGCAAACACCAACCTTGCTGCAGGTACGCGGCCGGCCCAAATGATGTGTGCTTTACCTGTGTGACATTTTGCATCCATTTGCAATCCTCAAAACAGTCACAGTACTCTCCCATCCACTGATATACAGTTAAGTTTTGCAAACATCATTTTGGACAATACAAGGCCATTGATTGGCCATTCATTGGAACATTATTCAACCAGTGGTCTTTCATGTATTTCGCTAGAATATTGCTGCCATAGATTTTGCTGCATAAAGGATCTCCTTGATTTAAACACATCGAGACGTGTAGTGGAAATATACCTCCAACATTCAAATCATATCAATTTGCATATATGACCTGTATTCATGATTTCTAAGATTCTTTCAACAAAACAAAAAATCTTGTCAGGAAAATATACCACAAATTGCAAATCAAACACTGCCTATAGAGAAGTACTATTTATTGCTCTTGTACACAAGCACTCAAGGATCTTTTTTTTTTTTTTTTTTGTAAACGGTGGTAAAGGCTTAACTGAACAAAACAGTAAAGAAAGACATATACACTATATATCCAAAAGTATATGGACATCTGACCATCACACCCATGTGTTTTTTTTGAAAATCCCATTCCAGATTTAGCTTCCCTTTACTGTTATAATAACCTCCACTCTTCTCTGAAGGATTTCCACTAGACGTTGGAGCATGGCTGTGGGGATTTGCCAAGAGCGTTAGTGAGGTCAGGCACTGATGTTGGATGAGAAGACCTGGGACTTTGTCAAGCTGGAACAGGTTTGGTTCCAGTGTTACAGTGAAGGGAAATTGTAACGTTACTACATAAAAAGACAATCTACTGTATACAATTTTGGGCTTCCAACTTTGTGGCAGCAGTCTGGGGAAGGCCCACATATGGGTGTGATGGTCAGGTGTCCACAAACATTTGACCATATAGTGTATTTGTGTGATTGATTTTTCCTTTGTGATCCTTAAGCTTTTCTGCATTTCAGATCCTTATCCATGGTTCCTAAGAATAATTTGTGTAGTATCCAGTGTCCTTGTATGCTATGACTGACCTTTGTGCAGAAATGCTTTTTGGAAACTCTGCAATCTTCCTGCTTGAATGGATTTTGGATAATCCAGGGAAAAATCTGTTTTGTTTTCTTTTATGAACCATCAATTGTTTAGTTATGTGCTTCCAAGTGTTCAAATGACTTAGAAATTCTCAGGTTGGTCATCCAATAACAAAATGTTCCATGAATAAATGTGAATTCTGTTCTGACCATCCAAAGGATATTGGATGTATAATAGTCCATTTCCATTATGTCTGTAAATATAGCTAACATTGAGATTATTTACAGATATACCTTACACTATATTATGCAATGACTTGCTGCTTAAGACAGTCAGCTTCTTCCATAATATCTCGCGCAAATAAAAGCATGTTTATCATCGCAGTTGAGCACATAGAACAAAAAAGCACCTACATTTAAGCTATGCAATAGCATATGCTAGGCATCACATAGTAGTTGTTTATCTTGTTGTTATATATCCCCATAGCTGCTAGCTGTAAAAGTAGCTAGATTTGCAAACATGCATAGTAAAATAACCATTAAGCAACCACATGAGTCTACATTTAGATTGTTAAAGAATGTAACAACCACTGCTTTTGTTCAAAAGACATTCATAGAGTATTATTTTGACATATATTCATTGGGGTTTTTTTTTTTTTAAATACAGTATTAACACTGCATCTGTCTGTCTGTTAGATTGTCTTAATGTTAATTTACGTTTTCCCCAAAGCTTTTATTAAGACTATGTTTGCAGATGCAGTGGGCTTGTCTGTAATATTGAATGCTGAATTACTGTTGCAGAAAGATTTGTTGAGTAAACAATTTTATACTAAGTTTATCAGTAACAGTTTTCAGTTGCTTTTCTTTCTTGATTGACTGAATGTTGAAGAGGTTGAACTTTACCATTGCGGTAATGTTATGGCTGAAGCCATAGAGCACTGTGAGTGTACATTGTTGTTTTTACACGTCTACAAATTATACTTTTGTTACATAGCTTTTCCAGAACATTCTCATTTGTGTTTTACCAAGTCTTATTTATTCCAAGTGGTTTCATCTGAAAAATAAAGTTGTTTTGTTTTTTTAAATCATGTGGGATTGCACTTTTTTTATGAATTTGATGAATGAATGTGAATTTCTTATAACATGGATTTCTTATATAGGTAACTGATCTGTATTGCCATATAAAGAATAATGCACATGTCTATGTGGATACGTGAACACACTCCTTAGCTTCAAGGGCTGATAAAGTTATTTTGTTAGTTTGACTCATTTCCATTTGATGGTGGTGTAGTTCATCTGCTGCCTCACTCACTTCAGGAGCTGAAACATCACTGTCCTTGAATCAACACTAGAGTGCACCAAAGCTCACCTGTTTTTCCTTATGAAAGTATGTGAGGGCAAAAGCTGGAAAAACTGAAACTAAGAAACTAAACAAAACATTTTATAGGTTTGTCTGTACTAAGAAATGAATGCAAGACTTATTCCAAACCTTATTCATAATAGCAAAGAGCACTCCAAGGACTGGAACTACCAAGGTCAGTAATTATCAAATATTTCAGTCTTAATCCCCACAGTCAAACAAGGTTATTAAAAAAGAAATAAATAAAAAGTTACACAAAGTGTTTAAAAAGTATGCTCCAGCCCTTGGTGTTTTTCACCAATAAATTTCCTCCTGCTTCCAAAGTAAAGAACATTCAGAAGAACTTTTGAATAGCAATTTAGCCACCTTGTGGTAGAACACTTCTCTAATTTATAATATAAAGATAAAACTTTTCATGCAAGTTCATCTAAGTTTTACTGGGTAAATCCTGTATAAACTTTTATAAGGAGATTTTAGTTTATTTTAGTACTTTCACACCCATATGTGGGTCTTCTGCAAACTGTTGCAACAAAGTTGGAAGCACACAATTGTTTAGGATATGTTTGTATGCTGTAGCTTTAAGATTTCTCTTCACTGGAACTAAAGGGTCAAGCCTTAACCTGTTCCAGCATGACAATGCCCCTGTGCACAAAGCAAGCTCCATGAAGGTTGATGTGGAAGATCTCAAGTGGCCTGCACAGAGCCCTGAGCTCAACCCACTGAACAGCTGATTAAGAAGAACTGGAACTCTGACTGCACACCAGGTCTTGTCGCTCCAAGATCAGTGCTCAACATCACTAATATCTTGTGGTTGAACGGCCATGTACTAACATCTAGTCGAAAGCTTTCCCAGAAAAGTGGAGGTTGTTTTAACAGCGAAGGGGGACAAAATCTGGAATACAATGTTCAAATAGCACGTACTGTAGGAATGTAATCATCAGATATAGAGATACTTTGGGCCATATAATGTATTTGTGCCTCATATGTTTCCAGGAATTCTTTAGAAAAATGAATTCATTTGACTGAACCAATGTATTACCTTAATTCATTATTTTTCAAAACCAGTTTTATCCGGGTAAGGGCTGGGGTGAGCCTGGAGGCTATCCCAGAAACCCTGGGGGAAAATTCACATCGTATTGCAACAGCACGTCCTGAAGTGGTTTATTCCTTACTCAGTGTGATAGCCATTTATTGAGTAATTGAATTTAAATTAATTCTATAAGAAGAAAGTCTTTATTTTGTCACATATACAGTACATTACAGTGAAAAA
>JAFFST010053744.1:244595-249595 GCA_022414735.1 Noturus placidus | reverse complement strand
TTTTGTAATGGTTTTAAATTCTGGATGAGGGTTTCCAATGAGCTCAAGTGTAAAACTGTAAATCAGAATGTGCCCTGGTGTGTGTGTGTGTGTGTGTTATTTAGTGCAGGACTAAACGGGTATGACATAAATGGCCAGACATCTGGTTTATGTAGAGGAATGCAGTCGTTTCATTATGAAATGTAAAGCAGGACTATTTTGTAAACATAAAAAACGAAACCTTTATTATATTGTTTTCACATAGTGTATGATTTACGTTTAAAGAATGCATTTGCTGAATTTGTGCCAGACTTTTCAGGGGCTGTTTGCAATATTAACAGCTTTCGGCTTTCCGAGGCAGAAAGAAATTGCAACTGACTTAGCCCACTCCCCTCTAGGATTTCCTCAAGGATGTGACCCCCAAACATTATTTCCTCTTAAGGAAAATGGCCGTATGGCTAATTTACATGCTTGAAAAATGTAAACAGACGGAATTGTGAACTGTGAATCAGTCTTTCTGACGTATCTTTGGAGTTTGTAAGATATTGGATTAGATTTTACTGTGTGACTAAATAAATATGATTGGTAGGTGTTAACAGGAGATAAATAACTGCAATTAAAACAGTGATGTTGAATTCTCGAAACAGGCTGGTCAGAAGGTGGTATCTTCTATAACATCAACTGCAAACTGTAATTCAAATAATAGGATTCTATTATTGTGCTTATTTTAATATATTATTTCTATTTTAACAGCTAATTCACACTTATATGTCAGACACTTACATAATCTAATAATAAATGTATTAAAAGAAGTATTGTTATTCAACCAAGAAAAATATCAAATTTTTTATATGGTGTAGTTTTCGTTAAGGAGATGGTTAATATTTATGGAGCAAACAAACAGTTAATAATTATTTTCCTGCCTTCAGACCTCTGCACATGCTCCTACAAAACACATGGATGTGTGATAAGTGATGTGGTATATATATATATATATATAAAATGGGTTATTTCAATTATGGATTCCAAACAATAATCAAACACAGCCGTCTTTAAATAAATGGGCATAATGGAGTAGCCAATCTGTAAGGTTATTAATGAAATCAGGGTAATAAAATAATAACATTCTGAAAATTTGTAATGTTTTGCAGTTGGGTGAATTGTATTTCAAGATGGATGCATTTTATTCCTTACCAGTAAATCTAGGACACACATTATGCAATGAGAGAACTATGTAATAAAGGTTTTGCTTTCTGTTAGCTGCACTATCTGTTTATTACATTTTATATTCTTCTTTAAAAGTGATTGATTTTAAATATAGCACAGATTCCTGCCCATACAGGCTCCTGATTTCCTTGCTTCTGTTTATAGATGGATTGAGGACATCTGAAGGATACACTAGAGTTCTTTTCTGTTTATGCAAGGCTCCAGCTAGCTCCATCTCTGTGATCTGTGAGGAGTATTCTCCAGAGAGCAGAAGCACATGCATTATTAACAAGTGTGCTCTCTCACAGACTTCCGCACACATACCAAAGGAAAAAACAGTGTCTACAAACAGCAATACTGGAGAAAGGAGAGGGGTTGGCATATTTTTGGACTTTTCTATTGCTAAAAGAAAAACTCACAGCTAACATAAAAACTCACAGCCACAATATGCTGAGTTGTATTTTCTTCATGCATTTTCTTAATTTTTTTGTGCCATGAGAGGTAAATAGCTTAGATGCAGCTAATTGAAACTGGTGGTGACTCACTGTGGGCTGTTTGCCAAATAAACCCTTGGCATATACTGTTACTTGGCCTCTAAAATAGTAGGCATGAAACAAGGAAAAGGGAAAGTCAATAGCAGCAGTCACCAAGCTAGACTCAAGACTCAAACACTGTCACAGAGCTAACTATTTGTTTTATACATGTTTATAGCTAATGAAGAATGAAGACCATGCACATTTATTCATTTCAGTGATTTAAACTTCACAAACATTTCAGCTTTGTGTCTTTATCAGTATTCCATATATATATATATATATTACATTTATTCACTTAGTAGACGCTTTTATCCTGACAGCGCACGATGGTGGCTGGGGGTTATTCAATTCAATTTTATTTGTATAGCGCTTTTTATATATATATATATATATATATATATATTTATATATATATATATATATATATATATATATAAATATAACAGTATTTTCCCCAGAAGGGAGCACTACTGTTTACTGCTTTGTTGAGTATGTCACTTGTGATTTGCAGCCTTTAAAACAGGCATGATTTGAAGTGGCTACACACTGTTATTGCTGTACTTATTCTGATTCTTCCTTTAAATATAATATGGCTTAAATACTGTTATGCATAGAATAGACACATTTGCCAGAAAGGTTCTGTACTCTTTTCACTTACTCAGGAAGATGAGTAGACTCATGTCAGCTTGATGCTGGAATTCTGTTTTGTCTCTTGAACCAAGAGTCAAAAATAATTTTTCACCTAACTCTTTGACTAATTCCAGCATTACACTTTGGACCATTTTGGTTCTAACCACTTAGATTTTGAGCTAATTAGTGTAAAATTTTGGTTGATCATCAGAAAATGGACATAAAATACTCCTGATTTCTAACCTCAATAATGAGCAAAAAAATGTAATATGGCTACCACATGCTAGTCAGTTCCTCTTTGACAAGAGTTTGACTTAAACAGACTAATCAGAAGCATATGTCAGTATTTGTCCAATCAAACATTTGTATATGTGTCTTTGCATTAGTCACCATCTAAGAATTACTATATTTAATTGTGATAGATGACAAATTTCTTCCCTGGTGAAGAAAAACACATTCAAAACATTTGGATAGTTCAAGAACACCCTCCAGGTGTATCTAAGTCAACAATCAAGAGGAGTCATCATCAGATACAGAGGGTTTACCAAAAGATGCAAACCATTGGAAAGCCTTAAAAACAAGACGACCAGATTGGAGTTTGCCAAATACATCTAAAATGTCTGTACAGTTTTGAAACAGCATTCTATGGAGAGATAAGACACGTATGAAGAGAAGAGTATGGAAAAAGGAAGGAACTGCTCATGATCTGAAACTTACCACCGCATCTTATGACCTGGTCATGTAAGGCTGCCAATGGAACTGGTTCCCTTGTATGTACTGATGATGTGACTGTTGACAAAAGCAGCAGGATAAACATCAAGTTATATTGTCTGCTCAGATTCAGCCAAATGCACCAAAACCCATTGGACTCAATCACAGTGCATATGGACAGTGACCTGAAGCATACCTCAAAAGCAACCTAAGACTTTTTTTACTTCAAAGAAGTGAAATGTTCTGCAGTGGCCAAGTCTGACCTGACCTGAATCGAACGGAGCAGTATTTCATTTGTTGAAGTCAAAATGTCCCATGAACATGCAGAACTGATGACCGCTGAAGTCCTGACCAAAGCTGTCAGAGTGTTTGCATGGCTCATGTTCATTATTTTAAAAAGCCTGTCCCATTTGGAAACATTATTAATAGGCATGGTTTCAAAGAGGATTAAATGGTTGCTTGTCCAAATATGTCAAAAAAGCCAACAATTTCCATGGGGTGCACTTGTTTTTTCACATGACTATATATAGGCTTTATCTGCAATATGTTTTGTATTTGCAGAGCTTGTTAGTGGTATTTGGGAAACAAAAGTACATACAACATCAATAACTATATTACAAGATTACTACAGTGAAGCATTAAATGCATCCTACATGCTCTTAGTCCTCGGGTAAGGTTGGTATTAAATCACCAACTCTTGATTTGGTCTTTTGTTTTCTCACAGAGCTCCTTCCTCGGCAGGTTCAGACACTTTGTAGACATCATTGACCCCAGAACTCTTTTTGTATCAGAGGTAAAAAGCACCTTCTATACATATTGAAAAAGACATTTGAAATGGTAAAGCAATAGTCTGTTTGTATTTAAGGTTAATCAAGGTTTATAGGGTCTTCTTATTACAACATTTTATGTTTTCTTTTATTGTCAATTTTACAGTCTGACAGTTTTGTGCTATTTTGACGGATCATTCAGGTTGTTTATTGATTTAACTTTAAAATGAAAAAAAAAAAAACACTTTTACCTCTTCACTTCAATGTATTGTAATTTAGAATGAAACCTGAATTATTTCTGAATTCATCTTTCCAGGCTCGCTTAAAGCAATGTGTTGCTCTACTGGATGATTTTAAACATGGGACTCTTCCTCCTGGAACAACAGATCAACAGGTGAAGCAGCCAAAACACACAATTAAACTCTTTCAACTTTAAGGACCTGTCATTACTGTTAACTCATTACACAACTCATTATAAAACATTAAGTAATTAGCTATATTAAGTAGGGATGCACTGAATGTTCGGCAACTGAAATTATTTGACCGAACAATGGCGTGTTTGATGACGTAACCAAATAGCCTAGCAACCAGATGCACGAATTTCGCGACCTCCACTTCCGGCGGCGCACTCGGAGAGATGAGGGGGCACGCCCGTACACGAGCTACGTACACGAGCTACGTACACGAGCGCATGTTCTTCGGATGTTGACAACCACGTGCGTTTATTTTGTTTCTGTTCCAGAGTATTCTGTCACGTCGCGAGACATAAGGGAGTAGAGTACGGAAGCAGGTAAAGATGTATTTATTTAAGGGCAGGCAGACAAATCCAAATCGTAATCCCAAAAAATCAGCAAACAGGCATCTATCTATCTATCTATCACCGATTAGTCGAGACCGACCGTCGGTCACTTTATGGCCCACGTATGTCATCAACGCGAACCACAAAGCATGTCGGCAGAAGTAGAGGGGTAGTTTGCCATTGCTTTCCCCACCCCTCCCCATTTATCCGGGCTTGGGACCGGCGTGTAGCTGCTGCCAGTCACACGGCTGGGTACACACACTCACACTCCCATTCACACACTACGGACACTTTAGACACGCCAATCAACCTACCATGCATGTCTTTGGACTGGGGGAGGAAACCGGAGTACCCGGAGGAAACCCCCGACAC
>JAFFST010053744.1:224040-244575 GCA_022414735.1 Noturus placidus | reverse complement strand
ACACACGGGGAGAACATGCAAACTCCGCACACACATGGCCCTGACGGGACTCGAACCCCGGACCCTGGAGGTGTGAGGCGAACGTGCTAACCACTAAGCCCAAACAGGCAT
The DNA here is from genome assembly GCA_022414735.1 of Noturus placidus. Lineage (NCBI taxonomy): Eukaryota > Metazoa > Chordata > Actinopteri > Siluriformes > Ictaluridae > Noturus > Noturus placidus. The sequence continues at coordinate 244,464 of JAFFST010053744.1, read as the reverse complement.
AAACGGGGAAAAACAGGAATCAAAGTCACGGTCACAGAAAACAGGGTCACAACACAAAACAAGAAACATGAACTAGTACTATGGACTAGGAGCGGAAAAACCAGCGTGGACTAAATGAACTAATCTATAGTTTAAACTAACTAAATCTATCAAGGGACCTAACATTAACAACGTATCTAACTCTACTATATCTACTATAAAACTCCGCAAGGTGTACAGGGACTCGAGCGGTATATATCACCAATATAATCAGCAGTATAGAACGCAATAAAACCATTTACTGCACTCTTTCAGCATTCAGTTATAGGCCTAACATAGGCTATTCAAGGGGGGCTCAAAGATGACCACATCAAAATATTTTTATTTTACTCATTTATTTAAAGTTATATTGTGCCTTGTTGGTAGCCTATACCTGCTGGGATGAACAAAAATTAGTTAGTTAGTTAGTTAGTTAGTTAGTTAGTTAGTTAGTTAGTTAGTTAAACTTTATTGTCCCGTGAGGGAAATTTGTCTTGGGCAACAATGCCGCATATGGCTACAGTGAACACCAATAACATATATAGACTTTACCATACATAATACAATCACCATGCATTTACATTACATTGCACATATCTCATTGTCCTCCCCTATACATCACTAATACCAGGGCCCTTATACCAGAGTGGAGTAAAACCATTATAAATGTAAATTGCACTTAACCACATAAAAAGGGATTAATATATCAGACTAAAAATACTACCTCCACAATTCAATAGCAAATCACATAAAACTTTGGTTGATAAAAACCTGGTTCAAACACATGGACAATATTAAACTATGCTAAGAAAATAATAAAATGCCGGAGGTTATTTAAGCCATCTTAAACCGAGCAGTTTATTTATTTAGGAGCGCAATGGAAGTCGGAATAAAGGACAACTTATAGCGATTACTTTTGCATATGCTAGCTCTATATCGTTTCCCCGAAGGTAAGACATTATATTCAAAGTGCAAAATATGGGAACGGTCCTTCAAAATTTTCTGTACCTGGGAGACCACTATATTTTCAAAGATTGTCTGAAGAGAAGTGTAGTCTTTCTTACCCATAACCTTCATTGCAGCTTTTATTAGTTTTTCAATTTTTGTTTTGCACTGGATGGTAAGGGGGCCAAACCAGGATGCCATACCATATCTAATCAGACTTTCCAACACAGCGTTATAAAATAAAGTCATGATCTTAGTACTCACCCCTACCCGTCTCAATCTGCGTAGAAAGTGCAGTCTTTGGGCCAATTTGGCACACAGATAGTCGACATGCACATTTCCTTTTAATTGGTTATCTAATTGTATACCCAAGTACTTATATGAAGTTACTTGCTCAATTTCTCTGTCACCAATTACTACGTGGTCATGGGCTCTCACATCCCTGGGATCGAATATCATCTCTTTAGTTTTCATATTATTAATAAGGAGATGATTCCTCACACACCAATCCTTAAAGAAGTCGATCTCCCTATAGTAGGTTGAAGGGCAATCGCCAGCACACAATAAACTTAAAATGATTGTGTCATCAGAAAATTTTATGACAAAGTTGTTAGGCTCTCTACCTCTATACTCATTAGTATAAAGTGTAAACAAGAGTGGGGAGCTGACAGCTCCTTGGGGTACCCCTGTACTACAATATTTAATCTTGGAGAGTGTGGTATTTACCTTCACTTGTTGCGACCTATTTGTTAAAAGAGAGTAAAACCATTTGATAATTAAAGGATTAACTTTCATGTCAGCAAGCCTCTGTACTAGCAGATGAGGGCGGACAGTATCGAAAGCAGAACTAAAATCAGCAAATAAAACTCGTGCATAAGCGTCAGAATCTTCTAAGTGCTTCCTTATTAAATGAGACACTGTAAGGACTGCATCCACAGTGCTACGTCCCTCCCTATATGCAAACTGGTAGGGATCAACCCAAGAAGTTATATCTTGTCTGAGTAAGTTCAGCATTACTCTTTCAAAGCACTTCATAAATTCACAGGTAAGTGCAACAGGTCTAAAATCCTTATTCGCTTTAGGACAAGAAATTTTTGGTACTGGGATTATTATAGACTTTTTCCAGAGAACTGGAACAGTATGGCTGTCCAATGATTGCTGAAAGATATGTTCAGTGTTAAATAAATATTTTGAAATTGTAGTTTTTGTAATTGATTTTTTTCTTTGAAAAGCAAGACAAAATAGTAAAAAGCACATTTAGCACTATTTAATTTATGCAATGGTGAAAAAATGGTAAAATAAATGGAAAAAACATGAAAAGCGTGTTCGGTATTCGGCCTTCGGCTTTCGGCCCGGCTTTTCATTATATTCGGCTTCGGTCGAGAATTTTTATTTCGGTGCATTCCTAATATTAAGTGATAGACCTTGTTTCTGATTATTTTAAAAACATTAATGGTCGTTTGGGATTTTACCTGCAAAGACAGAAGACCTGTTATTATTGAAACTTATTACATTTCATTTTTAAGTCATATTTGCTTTACAGGATTGCAGAATTCTTGATGATGTGGTTGACTTTTACACACTATATAAAAAAAACTTGTATATGAAACTTATATATACAAACTTCCTCTTTATATGACCTTTGCTCAGTGTTTTTGTCAACTCTTTTTTGACTCTTTTTTGAAATGTGTTTTGCTGTTCAGCTCTGGGAGGCTCAGAAGGTGAGACAGGTAAGACAAAACCTTTATGTTCACTGTTCATGTTAATTCGGTCAGGGAGTGTGATTTACTGTGATTTTCCTGGATCAACACCTCTTTGTTCCTGGAACAATGTTCCTTTTAACCAATCGATGTTATCTGATTTAGTAACATACATACATTATTATACATTATTATGACCCCCCTAGTGCATTTGAAAAGAAACAATTAATAAACTGTTTTGATTAATGTTATGTAGATCAGTATCCATACACAGAAGTTATTTTTAGCTCAGCATTTAACAAGTTGAGCAAAATTGTTTTGAAAATGTGTTGAATATATTGAAACATGGATCATTTAGCTGCAGTTGAGCATTTAACCCCAAACAAGCAGTATTTGTACTTTACAGGGATGGCTAGCTAACTGGGTCATTTTTTAAACAACATATAACAGCAGAATGTCCTTGATTTATAATAATAATAATAATAATAATAATAATAATAATAATAATAATTCAAGCTGCAATCTTTAATTACTCACTTTGTATTTTTAGCTGTCTAGTTTGCTGAGCTATAATGCACTGGCTAGCTGATCTGCATAACATTAATAAAAGTGCTCTTTTGGGCTTAGATACAGCTGGTCAATATTTTAATACTACACAAAATCTACACAATAGCGTTCCAGTTGGGAAATAGATCTGGAAGAGTGACATTGATTGATTAAATTGATTAAAAGTGACATTGATCCAGGAATATGTTCAACTTCACCTGATCACATTCACCTAATCTGCTCTAAATGTATATCAGTATAATAACTGAGTGAGATTTATTTATCCCACTGAAGGCTATTATTCACCCTGACACTGGACAGAAGATCTTTATGCCTTTTCGCATGTCAGGTATGGCTATATTATTATTATTATTATTATTATTATTATTGTTGTTGTTGTTATTATAACACAGATTAAGGCACATCAGAATCGGGAGTAATGCTTACAAAGTTTACAAACTCTGTAGTGTTATTTGGAGAATTTTCTTTTTATATTCTTCTTAAGACTTTTAATCAGGTTTAGAAATTTTATCGAAGTAAAAACATAACATCATAATCAACACTGCATAAATCATCAGCATTTTTCTTTGTCATTTAAATGTTTCATCTGCCTAAAACCTTAATCTCCGTTCTCTTAACCAAACCGAAATAAGGTTATATTGAGGCCAGTTATGATTTGCTTCAGTATGGCTAGATGTTAGAGCATAGTTGATAGCAAGTTATGAGAACACAGTTGCTAGGCAACTGGGAAATATGGGCCCTCAACATAATATAACTAACGACTAAGGCTAAGGTATAAAATATACTATTGATTGAATGTCAGCATTTTCCACAGATGTGTTTTTATACACTTTGTATTAATAAAGTCACAATCAAATTAGACTTCGCAACATTGACTGCTGTCATAAATTATGTGGCATTTGTGCAGAAAATAAAAACAGCTCAATAGACTAAATTAGGAATAACAACAATATATTTTGTTGCGCTTTTTTCCCCACATTTTATAATGCTAAAAAGACATCAATTACTGGCTGCTTTCTGAAAATGAACAATTGTTATTAGCCCGTGTTATAAAGGAATATTTTAAAATGTCGAGTTTCACATCGTTTGTGTTAGTTGAATTGAGCTTTGAATCTTTTTAATGGTGTAAATCAAGGAAAAAATTATTCTGTAAAAGGTTAAAAGTTATTTAGATTTCAGATTTCACTTCATGTGAAAATAAATTCACATAAATATCACACGCATATTAACAAATTTTCATATATTCACAAATTTCAGATAAATATACATAAAAATAAAACACAGCCCCACTTGAATGGAGCTTAATGACCACTAGACATTCATGGTAAGCTGAAAGCAGCTAGTTTGAATTTCAAGTAGGGTGCTGATAGATAATGCTTAAATAAGGCTGTTGGCATAAATATCCATGTTTTTCCTATTAGACATTGTACACTAAAGCAAAGAAGCTAATGTAGCTCTTAAAGCCCCTTTAAAGCTTCATCAGAATGTTTGCAGCTTTTACAGTCAGGACAAGAGAGCTATATAATTCTAGCTGTATAAATGGACTCATCACAGCTTTAATCTAAAGTAGCTCCAGGGATATGGTTCATGTGTAAGCGGGTTCTAAAGGTAGGTACTTTAAGAAAGACAGTGAGTGTAAATTACTTTAATGAGTTTGTGTGCAGAGGCGGTTGGTTCTTATTGCACTGGTTCAGATAAATGTAGCCTACAATCCGGTGGTCTAAAAATGTCGGGGAATAATTTTTTTTTATTTGTGCCTCTATTAGTTTTGTTACTATTCTACCAAATGCTCTTTTCTTTCTTAGGTTATGTTCCATTTGGAACACCCATAGTAAGTGTTTGTATAATTTTGATAAAAGTTAATTTGATTAAAATGTAATTTTATTGTTCTTGTGCGTACAAATTTCTCTTGAAGGTTTAGGTATTTTATTTAGCACCAAAATATGAATAAATTAGTAAGATCATTAATGTCCAGATGTATCTTGCAGGTGGTTGGTCTTCTCCTTCCAAACCAGACTCTAGCATCCACTGTGTTCTGGCAGGTAAATACTACTATTACTACTACTACTACTACTACTGCTTCTACTACTGCTGCTACTACTACTACTACTGCTACTGCTGCTACTACTACTACTACTATTACTGCTACTACTACTACTGCTACTACTACTGTTACTACTAGTAGTACTATTACTGCTACTACTACTTTTACTACTACTACTACTACTGCTGCTGCTACTACTACTGCTACTACTACTATTACTACCCCACTACTATTACTGCTAGTACTACTTCTCTTACTGCTACTACTGCTACTACTACTACTACTATTACTGCTGCTTCTACTACTGCTACATTTACTATTACTACTATTACTATCACTGCTACTACTACTGATATTACTACTACTACCAATTCTACTACTACTCTTACTACTCTACTACTACTATTACTACTCTTACTGCTACTGCTAATACTACTCTTACTGCTACTACTACTACTATTACTGCTGCTACTGCTACTGCTACTACTACTACTACTACTACTACTACTACGACTACTACTATTACTGCTATTACTGATGCTACTACTACTACTCTTACTGCTACTACTGCTTCTACTATTGCTACTACTACTATTACTGCTGCTGCTACTACTACTGCAACTACTACTACTCTTACTGCTACTGCTACAACTCTTAATGCTACTACTACTACTACTACTACTGCTACTGCTGCTACTATTATTACTACTATTACTGCTACTACTACTACTACTTATAGAAAGCTTCACCTTATTAATGATTATATAAGTCTCTTTGTTAAATAGAACATCCTTTACTCTTACTCAGGTTGTGTGGAGCATCCAGCATAGAAGTCCCTGTGAATGCATAGAAACTATAGTGTATTCACTATAGTTGAATAACCTCCTGAGAGGTTAATAAGTTTGAGAGTTCAACAGCACTGTGGTATAATCATTAATGAAATACATGATTAAAGAACCTTTAGATGAATTACTGTGCTGTAGTATTGTGTGAAAAAAATTTTAAGTTGGGTATAGCAAAAATCTGCTTCTATTTTGAAAATAACTCCTTACTTTCTTCTTCACAGGCTGTCTGTGTTTGTAAAGTGTTAGTTAAGCAATGTGTACCTATATGCAAATGCTTATATCCAGCTTTCAAACTATTGTCCTGTCTACCCCACAGTGGTTAAACCAGAGCCATAACGCTTGTGTAAACTACGCCAACCGCAATGCCACAAAGGTATGGTGACTTTACTCACTTTATTAAGGTCAGTTTTTTTTTTTTTTTACAATAATTAATGTTAGTGCAGATGGACTTGCAGTGAAGCGATGCTTTGTTACTTCAATATGAATGGGTTTAAGTTGCTGCTTTTGGCAAGACATCTGTTCTGCATCTGCTCCCAGTCAGCACGCCAGGCTGCGTATATTTATTTGTGTGTGTGTTTTCGCGTGTGTGTTTATGTGTAAGTGCGTTTAGAAGTGAGAAGGATCGTCTCCAGATACTTGGGAATTTTAGCTTGATGCTGATACTTTTCTCTTCCCAGCCCACGCCAACATCGAGATTTATTCAAGGCTATCTGGGAGCTGTGACGAGTGCTGTCTCAATTGCGGTCTGTTCCTTTAGTATTAGTTCTGTGATTCTTTATACCGTATTTTCCGCACTATAAGGCGCACCTAAACGCCTTAAATTTTCTCAAAAATCGGCCGTGCGCCTAATAATCCGGTGCGCCTTATGTGTGGACTGAGTTCCAAAATCTGTAAAATGTTGTGCGACTTTGGTTGGCTTAACAACCGTATGCGCCTTATAACACGGTGCGCCTTATGTATTGGTCACGTACAGAAATAGACCCTGTAATTGAGACTGCACCTTATAATGCGCCTTATAGTGCGGAAAATACGGTAGTTATTAAAGGCATTTTGGTTGATCCACATCTCATGTTTGTTTGACTTTCTCATATTCAGAACTAATTTACTGTATATACCACTACTAAACTTACTTAATGGTTACTCACTGTTATTCAGTGAAGAATGTTATTCACTTGTTATTCAGGAGTTTTGACTCCTCTTGGTTTTGTTTTAGATCGGTTTGAATGTGCTGATCGAGAAATCCAGGAAATTTAACCCAGCTACCAGACTCATCATACAGAGATTCATTCCTTTCCCTGCTGTAGGTACTGTACTGTACTATACTCTCCCTGATAGCAAAAAAATAATTGCCCAATGTTGGCACACACTTACCACATCAGCTGGTCCATGTACTGCTGTGGAATGACCGCAATGAACTCAACCAAATCTGGCTGCCATAACTCAGTGTCATATTAATAAAAATATAGAAGCAGAGTTGAGTTACTTTCAACCCAAAATGTAAACACTGCACCACAAATTGTTGCATTTGTGTTCTTTATCAGAGAACAGTTTGCAAATACAGTGGCCTTTTTACAGGGCCTAATAAACTTCCATCCATCCATCCATCCATTTTCCATACCGCTTATCCTACACCTGATCACGGGGAAGCCTGGAGCTCATCCCAGGGAACTTGGGGCATGAGGCGGGAGACACCCTGGACTGTGGGCCAGCCCATTGTAGAGCACAATTGCACAACACTTCAGACAATTTGGAAACGCCAATCAGCTTACAGCGCATGTCTTTGGACTGGGGGAGGGAACCGGAGTAGCCAGAGGAAACCCCCGAAGCATGGGGAGAACAATGCAAGCACTGCAAAACAGGGTGGAGGCGGAGTTTGAATCCCCAACCACTAAGCCTCCGTGCCCCCTGGCTTAATAAACATCATCTATATTAATCATTTTGTCAGCGCTGTCATGTATCTCTAAATACCTCCTACAAGTTACAGTATGACACTGACAAACATTAGTTCTTGTGTGCTGAGGAGCACTGGTGTTTCCATAACCTCTTTTTTCCGTTTTTTTTTTTTTTGTTCTTTTAGCTAGTGCAAATGTGTGCAACGTGGCTCTGATGAGACACAACGAACTCTCAGAGGGAATTGATGTGCTAGACTCCAATGGGAATGTGGTGGGCTCTTCACGGATAGCAGCCAAACATGTGTGTGATTCAGTGACAAATTCCTGTGTACTGTTGCAAATGTGATGTAATTTGAAGCCTTATCATAGACCACTGTTTAGAGAATGCATACGATTTTGAAAAAGAACTTAAATATCAAGATATTTTTTGTAGCGTAAATATCTCATTTCCATAGATATATGCTTTCCTTCATTGTTTTCTATCTAGACTTAAATTTTCACTGTTGTAAAAAAGAAAGTAATAATTAAGAAGTAACTGGTGATTTTCTTTTCCACAGGCACTGATGGAGACAGCATTTACACGAGTGGTCCTTCCACTGCCTATATTTGTTCTCCCACCTATCATCATGGCCTTTGTGGAGAAGTATTCACTTTTTTTTCATACTTTTTTCAACACAGCTTTGTTGAATGTGCATTTGGTTAGGTGTTGATTCATTTTGTATAACAGCAGCTTGTTGTAGTTGTTGTGACGAGACTTTTATGTAGAATTTTTGGAAGGAGTCTCCAGTGTCAGCTGTAACTGGAAAGCTGTAACTTTACATTTTCAGACACAGTCTTTGGAATGGAGGGCTTTGTGGGTTCTCCGGAAAATGATAAGCTGTATTGTTTGTATTATTCATTTCATGAGAGAAGAAAAGAGATGCTACTGAGGAAAGTGTTTATAGCTGCGTTAAGCAATAACAGGCACTAGCTTGTTTTGTGAAACAACGGTAAGCATAACTATAAACAGATCAAATACAACATTTTGTTCTTTAATTAAATGATCATTGAAATTCCTGGAGTGTAAGAGAAATAAAACGTTGGGACACACTATTATAGGAAAATAATGGTGGAAAATAAACTTTGTGGTTGTAACAGCGATGTCACACCACCATATTTTTGATTATTTTTATAACTGCACGCTCCATGTTTTATTCATGTTTAATTTGCTAAGGGTTTAAATATTTAAGTATTTAATCTTAAAGTATTAAGAATACTTTATGATTAATGGAAGATTAATTATAATGGAAGCAGTGTTGCACTGGTGTTCTGAAAGTATGGATACACCAACAAAAAATAATTAATTGATTAATTAATATTTACAACATTTACAGTTGATTCGAATTAATAACACCATTAGTGATGATTTTTAACATGAATTAAAAAGTATGTAGCGTTTGATAATATCATAGCAGGAAACATGAAACTTTGAGTAAGTTACGCCAGCGTGTGTCCAGATTTTGTGATGTGGAAGAAACTTTTCCCAATAATACTTGCCTCCTGTTTCTTTTCCCCTCAGGCTGCCGCTGATGCAAGCCCATCGCCGGCTCATGCTGCCTGTCCACAGCTTAGTGTGCCTGGCCGTGTTTGGTTTCTCTCTGCCTCTCGCCATCAGCCTCTTCCCACAGATGTCTCAAGTAAGATCACAACCCTTCAGCTCTTTGTAACTCTGTGTGCATCTTGAGCGATACGATATTATTTTTAACTCTGCAGTAAAGAAACATTTTTCACAGCTCACCTCTCATGACATTAAACTTGCTTGTGTTTATAAGTGTGTGTGTATTTTTTGGGCAAGTTTGCACAAAGAGTAATACATGTTTTGGCAGAGAGCTGCTTCCTGCTAATCATTTTTTCACACTTCACAGATCAAGGCTGCTCACCTTGAGCCGGAAATTGCCATGGCAACCGATTGCAAGGTGCTGACCTATAACAAGGGACTGTGAAGAACGCAGGCAGAGAGAGTGCGAGAGAGAGATGCCAAAAGAGAGATAGGAGAGGAAAGACAAGACATTATTCTGTTTAAGCAGCTGCCCATGGTCATGAAACAAAGCGGGTGCAGTGGAGTTTGCAAAAGGATTATACTGTAGCATAAAAGCAATAATTGCATAATTTTAACTATATTAACCTGTATTAATTAATCATACATAACAGTATGCCAGTTTTAGTATGATAAAGGTTTGCACACTCTTTAATGCATTTTTTTCAGGGTCAATTCACAATCTACACAATATTCTGTTGTAATTTTAGCGAGTAAGTATTTTTATTACTTTAAGATTAATGGAAGATTAATTATGGAAGATTAATGGAAGCAGTGGTACACCGGTGTTCTGAAAGTATGGATACACCAAGAAAAATTAAATATATATATATATATATATATATATAAATAATATAATTTTTTTCTTTTTTTTTAATCAGCGGTACATTCTGGGAAGCAGTGGTGCACTATTGAATACAGTATATCCGGAATGTATTCACAGCGCTTCACTTTTTCCACGTTTTGTTATGTTACACTCTTATTCCAAAATGGATTAAATTCATTATTTTCCTCAAAATTCTACAAACAATACCCCATAATGACAACGTGAAAGAAAATTGTTTGAAAAAAAGCACATGTACATAAGTATTCACAGCCTTTGCTCAATACTTTGTTGAAGAACCTTTGGCACCAATTAGAGTCTCAAGTCTTTTTTGTGTATGATGCTACAAGTTTGGCACAACTATTTTGGGGCAGTTTCTCCCATCCTTCTTTGCAGGACCTCTCAAGCTCCATCAGGTTGGATGGGGAGCATTGGTGCACAGCCATTTTCAGATCTCTCCAGAGATGTTCATCAGGGTTCAAGTCTGGGCCACTCAGAGACATTCACAGAGTTGTCCTGTAGCCACTCCTTCTCTATCTTGGCTGTGTGCTTGGAGTCGTTGCCCTGTTAGAAGATGAACCTTCACCCCAGTCTGAGGTCCAGAGCGATCTGGAGCAGGTTTTCATCAAGGATGTCTCTGTATATTGCTGCATTTATCTTTCCCTCGATCCTGACTAGTCTCCAAGTTCCTGCCGCTGAAAAACATCCCCACAGCATGATGCTTCCACCACCATGACTCACTGTAGGGATGGTATTGGCCAGGTGATGACTGGTGCCTGGTTTCCTCCAAATATGACGCTTGCCATTCAGGCCAAAGAGTTCAATCTTTGTTCAATCTTTGGTCTGAGAGTTCTTCAGGTGCCTTTTGACAAACTCCAGGCGGGCTGTCATGTGCCTTTTACTGAGGAGTGGATTCCATCTGGCCACTCTATCATACAGGCCTGATTGGTGGAGTGCTGCAGAGATGGTTGTTCTTCTGGAAGGTTCTCCTCTCTCCACAGAGACACGCTGGAGCTCTGTCAGAGTGACCATCGGGTTTTTGGTCACCTCCCTGACTAAGGCCCTCCTCCCCCGATCGCTCAGTTTGGCCGGGTGTCCAGCTTTAGGAAGAGTGCTGCTGGTTCCAGACTTCTTCCATTTACAGATGATGGAGGCCTCTGTGCTCATTAGGATGTTCAATGCTGCAGAAATGTTTCTGTACCCTTCCTCTGATCTGTGCCTCGATACAATCCTGTCTCAGAGGTCTCCAGACAATTCCTTGGACTTCATGCTCTGACCTGCATTGTTAACTGTGGGACCTTATATAGACAGGTGTGTGCCTTTCCAAATCATGTCCAATCAACTGAATTTACCACAGGTGGACTCCAATCAAGTTGTAGAAACATCTGAAGGATGATCAGTGGAAACAGGATGCACCTGAGCTCAATTTTGAGAGTCATGGCAAAGACTGAATACTTAAATACATGTGCTTTTATTGTTTTTTATTTTTAATAAATTTGCAAAGATTTCAAACAAATTTCTTACATGTTGTCGTTATGGGGTATTGTTTGTAGAATTGAGGAAAATAATGAATTTAGTCCATTTTGGAATAAGACTGTAACATTGCAAAATGTGAAGCACTGTGAATACTTTCCGGATGCACTGTACACCAAGAAACAGCTTTTAATCGTGATTTTTTTTAAATCGGTAGGATTCCTTTAGCCTACTCTGGCATACTCAAAAACACCAGAGACTCTGAGTGAGTTGTATTAGATTGATTCCTAACTAACAGTATGTGGCAGTTAAAGAACAGGACTTATAATTAACCCGTTTAATCCCAAATTTTTCCCAGACACAAAACTATCCAAATCATGTGTCATTAGTATCCCTTTGAAACAATCATTCATAATTTTTTTTTATTTATTATTTCATTATTATTTTATTATTTCAATATCTGCTGGAGATGCATTGATAGATCGTTCAATAACATTTTTGTAGGCTTAGAAATGAAACATTTTTTTACGGTCACTATTGTGACCGGTGGGATTAAACGGGTTAACACTAAACACAGTATTGAAGATCAACACTTGTGTCACCCAGTCTTAACAAGAATTGTACGTTGTGAGCTTCACGCAGCTGAAATTCACGGCAGGGCTTCTATTCACAAACATTTTGTATCAAAGACCAATGTGCAGATGGATAACTTGTGTTCTGCTACAGTACAGGTTCAATTATTAATGGAAGCCTGGGTCTTTGTATATTTTTTCAGATGAGACTACTGTGAAATTTCTTCTAATATCAGTGTTAAATTATCTTTGATCAACCTTTTAAGGTGCACCAAGGCTTTCTAAAATATTCTACTTTTAAGCAGTTCAGAAACCTCACTAATTTTTAAGTTTTAATATCATCTCCTTTATTCTGATTAATGCCTCTGTGTGTGTGTTAACTCACTGTAGCTTTGTAAAACTCCCTATAACTTTGTAACTGACACAATTTTGCATTGATATTTCTACTGGTGTCAAAAACATTCCCTTTATGAGAACTGTGATTTGAGAATGAGATTTTCTTAATGTTTTTTTTTTCCCCTGCACTTGCTGTAACATAATCAGGTACTTTAATAACAGAACATTTGACAAATATATTTAACTGGTATGCAATCCTGTGGTTTTTAAGTGTTGTCTTCTTTATTTACCTTCCTTCTTTTTTTGGCTTGCTGTCATAATTTTGACATCATGGTGGCATGAACAAAAACAACACCACACCTGTAGCAATGGATTTCATACACTTTTTTTTTACTATTCACGAGTTGATATCAAATTAATTATAGATCCAATAGTGGTACAAACAGGTATAAAACACGAGCATTAGCAATAATCACATTTACATACATTTCTCTCCCTTTACCTCCAGTTTCTCTTTCAGCTATTTGTGTGTCACCACAGCCACTCAGTTCAGGGAGGTCAGAGGTCAAAGGCATGCTGCACATTCCATGAATTGTTGGGTTTTTTCTCCATCATCCACGTCCCTTAATGAGGTCAGATTCTGAATTACAACCAGGGGCCCAGGCAGGGCAAACAGAGCAGAGGTGCCAACATTGCTAACATGGAAATTCTAGCAGGTCAATAAAGAGCGGGGAAAACTAAATTTGCATATCTCTCTCTGGATGAGAAAGCTAATGTTTTCTAGTGTCCGCAATACTTAATAATTAGCAGCTCCTCCATGTTTAACGTGCTCTATTGGCTCACAAGATCAAGGCTCATGAATTCACAGGTCAAAATTGAAAACTCAGTGCGAAACCACTACCAGAAGCAAATGTGCATCTTAAATGTCCTTTCCCCTTCAGTGAACTGGTTCTTCCAGCAGGTGAACTTAATTCCTATACAGCCTAGCTGCTGTAGTTTTCAGGTGTCCCCTAGCAAGGGGTCAAAAATCATAATTGCTAAGGAGAAGCCATAAATGTTGGCACCTCTGCAGTGGCTGTTTCCTCAGAGCTGTATCAACACAAGGCATCATCCAAGAAACCTTCATGTGGCAGGGAGAGAGTGTATAAGCAACACACGACTGTACACTCAGCAGCATGCAAGAGAAGCATACATAGCAATGTATGTTTACAGTAAAGCAGCATGGGTCTGAACTGAGCACATGCAACATGCTAGTCTTCCTTCCCATTCACTTCATGTCATGTTATTTTTACTTGCAAATTGCAAGGTTTTTGCAACATGTATCTTTCTGCAAGCGAATGAACGCTGCATGTCATTAAAATGACATTTACCCTAGAAAACTAAATACTAAACCCTGTTTAAAAGTGCTTGACAAACACAATTACAGTACAATAAGTATAGACTAAAGCAACAATGTGTAAACAATACATATAGCTTATTTATAACGACATTTCTCGTTCTTTGTTGTTCTAGATTTTTGTAATTCCACTGTTCTTCATTATGTTTTTCACAGACATGCATGGACAGGTTTGTAGTGCAACGTTACAGGATGCTCCATGAAAAAGATGGAGCTTCTTCTTCAGAATTCTTTTACCCTTTTGTTTCCACTACTACAAACCTAGTCTAACCAACACTAGACAAGGCTTATGATTTGTGGATCAACATAAAAGAGCATATTTAGGGGATAGTTAAGGGATTAAATGAAGATAGCAGGCGGTTGCGGAGGGTGAGGGTGTTGACATGGCAGGGGACAATCTACATGAGACTGGCCCAACAGGAGCTCCTTCTCTCGGGACAGACATGGCCCGCTGATCTGCTGACTGTGAGAGTGGTAAAGTCTCAGGAAGGACAGAATGGAGTGAACCAACCACAGAGCTGTTACACACCACAGAGAGATCTGCAGAGCAGAAAGACACCGAGTGAGACAGTATTTACACTGCCAGCACCTTAACTAAAAATGTACCCTCATTAAAATCACTTGGCAGGTAAAAAGGCAGGTATGTCCTATAATGGCTGTACCTGTGCACAGGTGAGCTCTGAGTAGAATGAGGAGGTTTCCACATCCAAATAGAGGGGGACAGATTGCGACTCAGCACAGCTGAAGTAAGAACCGAGTCATGAATCAGGCACTGTTCATACTATTTTGCATGCAGCTCAAGTGTTATGCTCGGTTTAATTCAGAAAAGTAAAAGACAGGAAACAAACTAAATTTAAGCAGCAAATGAGAGACAACTTTAAATTTGTTTTTGTTTCTTTCCATGCGTTATAATGTCATAAATACCACAGTCAGAATAGCCTAATAGTCTGACTTAAAAGCTTCCTGAAACACCTAAACCATGATGAAAATTTCCCCACTGAGTAATGTTAGGTACTTTTAAAAGTAAATCCCTGGGCACTGATTGTGGTAATATCTGGATGATCTCACCTGTATGGTCGGGTGTTGTGGTCAGTGACGGTGTTGCACCAGGACACAAGTCCGAGGGTCAGAATCACACTTGCTCCTCCGGAAAGGAAGAGCACACACAGGCTCAGCAGCAGCGTGAGGAAGGCCGAGAACAAGGTGCTGCAACACGGACAAAGGCAGAAATGTATCTTCTGAACCTGCACATGACACTGGTCCTAGTACAGACTATGTATCTCTAACATTCTAAGTGTTTAACACACAAGTATACACACTGTACATTTAGCTACAGAGGAAAACTTAAAAAATCTTTAACGTTACATAATTGAACCTTGGGGAACAGAAATGCACCAATATGCTATTCTTCTTTTAATATCAGCAGTGGCTAAAGGACTACATTATCTTCAAATACAAATAAATAATACATAATAGAGTAAAATAATATTTCAATGGCAATGCCATGCAAGTCTAGTTATACTTTTATGTAGTGCAAATGTATTAATATAGGAATTATTATGCTAATACTAATTAAGCTAATAAAACATAACTATTACAAATATTTTAATAGCCCATGTTTTATAATTTGAAAATATATTTTGTAATGATCACAGTAAATAACTAATTGATTACTGATGCATTATTAATAATATACAATGTTGCTATCTCTACCTATATTCTGATTATTAGCACTTTGATGATTAATAACATTATTATTAATAAAATATATTCTAATGATCATAGTACACAACAATAATTATTGATGCTACAATAATAATAATAATAATAACAATAATAACAACAATAATAGCGTTGGCTATTCTAAAAACCATAATATTTATACTTGTTATTATTATTATTATTATTATTATTATTATTATTATTATTATTATTATAGCTTTGGCTATTCTAAAAATCAGTTTTTCAGGATATCCTCATCACTGTATCTATACGGCTGTTGTTGTTGTTGTTGTTGTTGTTTATGGACTCACTCGTCGTGGCGGCGGTGGAGGTAAAATAAACTCCTCCAGCTCTGGGTGGCTCCGTACAGCACCGTGAACACGCCGACGAACGTGGCGGACTGGCAGGCTGAGGGCGGGCCCCACTGCTGCACCACCAGGTGCGTCCCTGCAGCCAGCTGTGCGCCGCTCGCGCTCTGGTTCTCGGAGCGCCAGAAGCCCTGAGTGAACAGCGCACACCGGCCTTTAAACGCGGAGCCGTTCAGCGCTAACGGCACCACGACCAGCAGGCCTGCTATAACGGACAGGGCGTGGGCGGCACAGTGTGCCAGCAAGAGTCTCCGGTCCAGCTCCATGCTTAACAAGCAGCTACTAAAAGCTCGCGATGTCGCACAAACCCCAGACACACCACGCACGTGCTCTCGCGCTTTATGTTTATTGCTGTGAAATGGCAGAAATTTCGGTCATGAGCCACAAATCTCACGTCTAGCACGTATTTGTGTCGGGGTTCCGCCCAATCAGCATTCTGCTCGGCACGATGGCTCGGTCCCAAATTACACTCAGTGCACAACTTAGGGTGTAGGAACCGTTCGCTCCTAGCATATGTAGTGCACTAATGGAGGGAACACGGAGCCGATTGGGATTCTGCCTTCGTGACGTTTCGCGTCATTGTAAAATCATTCAAATATAATCTAGACCAGGGGTCTTCAACGTTTTCCAGGCCAAGGACCCCAAACTGATGGCAAGATGGAGCGGGGACTTCCTAATTATATATATTGTATGAAATTGTGTTATATCAAACGGGTACCAAAACTTTCACGACCCCCATGCAGTACCTCCGCGGACCCCCTAGGGGTCGCGGACACCCTGTTGAAGACCTCCGATCTAGAGAAATGTGGAAAATTCCAGCAACCGTTCCAGAAAAAAAGTAAATGCACCAACACTGATAAGAGACTGAGGGTGAAGTATTGTAACTGGATAGATGTGATTGTACTCACCGTGACACATCCATTTTCTGTACTGCTTATCCTACACAGAGTCATGGAGAGCTTGGGGCCTATTCCAGGGCACAGGGCAGGGGACACCCTGAACGGGGTGTCAACCCATTGCAGGGCACACTCACACAACAGACACACACCCATTCACACACTACAGACAATTTAGAGATGCTAATCAGCTTTGGACTGGGGCGGAAACTTCCAAGGCAAGGGGGGAACATGCAAACTCCATGCACACAGGACAGAGGCAGGAATCCAATCCCCAACCCTGGAGATGCGAGGAAAACATGCTAACCACTACGACTAATGATTGTTCAGCTAGTCTTGTTGCGCACACACAAAAACACAATTTCATCTTTGGCCTATATGCAGAATAATTAAGAATTAAGCTAAACTACAATGCGATCCCAACGTCTGCTCCTAGCCTATGGATAGGAAGATCCATCATTGTGTTGCAATCATTTTGGTTTTGCCACCTATATCCCAACCTTATTTCAGTAGATTTGTAGAAAATGTGACAATTCATAGGGCGGTGAAGTTGCACCCTCACATTCTAGTGGAAAATCAATCTTTCCAGCGGAAGTAAAAAAACTTCTGAGACAGAGGGTTTGTAGATGTTAAAAAGTAAATGAACTTTATTGAAACAATCAAGTGAGACAGTCTGCAGAGGGGCAGACTTATACATACACAAACATGACTTTATATACCTCTCTGAAGCAGTAAAATTATCCCTAGGTGGGGCATTCACCTTTTCTTTCTAGAACAGACTAATCTCCATTGCATTAACTAATTATTCACATCCATATGATACCTTATATTTCTGGCACATGCGTAGTCAGTTGTATGTTCTTTAAAAATGTTACCAGGCATGGTTTTTTTACTGCGTCACATAATTCACCCTATAGCCTCATCTTGGTACTTTCCTCCTGGAATTCTTATCTCTTCTTCTGACACTGATTTGCAAGCTTAGGGGGCTTTTGTTTAGAAACCCAGTTGTGGAATGTGTCTAATTGATTTTTTATTGCCACAAAGTGAAGCTGCTTTAGACAACCACAAAGTTCTTAATTTACTGCCATAGAGTGAAGCTGCTTTAGACAAATACAAAGCACTTAATATACTTATTTCGAATACCACCCATTGGAAAGTGTTTTATAGTTTTAGATTATGCTTGCTGTGCAGCGGTACGGACTGACACAGAAAACAATTAGGCCTACTGTTTGGTAAGATACAAAATTCTTCTAACTCAATACACACTTATAACTTGATCAACAAGTGTACTATGAATTTAGATAATGCTTCCCACAAGTAAGTCTTAACTGTTGGGTATACATACCAGATTATACCTGATTAACATATCCAAACATCAGTAAAATTTGTAGTTAAACACATTGATTACACTTTATATCCTATAACATCTCCAGTATCCCTTGTTTGATCCTAAACTCAGAACTCCTAAACGCCTATACTATTACTGTCTGTGTAGACTTGGATGTTGGATGTTCTTTACCTGTCCATGTGGGTTTCCTCCAGGTTCTCTGGTTTCCTCCCCCTCACAAAAACATGCTGGTAAGTGGATTGATTATGATAAATTACCCCTAGGGGTGAATGAGTATATACATGGTCCCCTGCAATGATCTGGAGTCCCAAAGCAGGGGATCGGGTGTGATCCCACCTTGCACCCAGTGCTCCTGACATACAAGTTGGACCAACATGAAGCTGAAGGAATGACAGTTTATTTTATGAATGGGTGAAGTACATATTAGTGTTATAAAAGTGGTTACTGGTTGCGAGTAGATACAAGTTGCAACTTCGCCTCGAATGCAGCATTGTTCCTGTATTAAAGTGCACCTATTATGGTTTTTCAAATATTACCTTTCCTGTACTGTGTTATAGAGCTGTTTGTAAATGTAAAAATGCCTGCAAAGTTGCAAGACAAACGGAGTTATTGACTCCCAAAAGAAGGAACCGATTCTGAACAGCTGAAACAAGTTGTTAGTAATTCCAGACTTACTTCCTGTACCAACCTTCATAGGTTTGTAACAAAAATCCCTGGATCTGGTCTTCATAGACTGCTCGCTGATAGACGGAGCAGACAGTGGGCGTTTCCTTTTAGACACACAGGTAGACCAACCACAACAGCCTGGGCCATCTGACCAATCATAGAAGATTATGCTTTCTGAAAGGAGGAGTTTAGAATGAATCCTTTAGAAAGGATCATTGAACGAGTTGTTTGTGACACTGGGAACAAGTTAATGCTGCAGTTTAAATTATGAGCACATTTAAGTGTTTTTTTTATATACATTGGATGCATGTAAATCTATTGTATGAGCCCTTTAAAGCTAAATTAGTCACGTTTCGGAACCATAATAAGTGCGCTTTAATTCCCATCATCCGAGCTCTGGGTAATGTTTATTTAGTGGCGCTAGGGGGCGGTAAGTGTCTGGTCTGAACTGAAAGCTACACACCATAAACGAAGAACGAAGCAGTTTCTAGCGCTTTTATCAGTTTTGATTTCAAAATCTGGATCTTTTATAAATAAGTACATTGTTTAACCGTCTATAGCCTTACACTAATGGACAAGAAGGTAAACTAAGAAATCAATTCTTAGTGTTTTTGTGGTTGTGGTATATTTTAGTTGAGGGGGCGGTGGCTAGCATGACTGCATGCCTCTCATTGAAAACAAATTAGCGATCTTAAATCTTAATATTCCATGTTCATATGTTGGATTTGCTAAAGGATCATATAGACAGGGGGCTAAGGTCATTTCACAGCAACATGCACTCAAGAAAACCTTTAAAACTGAGTTCTAACTTAAGAGATAACTAGTTCGGCACACGAGAACTTAAACTTTGAAGTGTTTTGAGTGTCAAAGGGCAAACATTAATCTCATGGCTGAAAGCACATCCCCTTCACTACACTACATTACTCTACACTACACTATGTGGCGAGTTTGGCTAATTTTAGTCACGAATACAAGCACACCATTGACTGGTACCCCCTATATATCTATAGGACAACTTAGTTTGAAGAATAATATGATTTGTTCCTTGATGCTAAATGAATTGATAGATATTGGCATTACTGTAGGGGTTTATAGAAACTAGTACTCAAAAGATTTTGATTAATTAAAGGAAAACTCCACACTGAAACACATTCAACGTGTTGATATTGAATTATTTGTGGTGTGTTTAGTGATTCAGAAGAGAAATCATTAGTGGGTCCTGTATTCTTGTTATTCC
>JAFFST010053744.1:207762-218562 GCA_022414735.1 Noturus placidus | reverse complement strand
TTTTTTATTTGTTGAAAAAGTTTGAAATATCCAATAAATTTCGTTCCACTTCATGATTGTGTCCCACCTGTTGTTGATTCTTCACAAAAAAATTACAGTTTTATATCTTTTTGTTTGAGGCCTGAAATGTGGCAAAAGGTCGAACAGTTTAAGGGGGCCGAATACTTTCACAAGGCACTGTACATATGACACTCAAATGCTGGAGCAGCACACACTTTAAAAATACTATTATTACAGTTAGACTTAAAAATATACATAAAAGTATAACATACATCATTTTGTACTATAAGTCGCAGCACCAGCTGGAGATGGTAAGGACTTTTTATAGTGCTTCAAATAACATTATTGGTTGTATGTTTTTCAGATGCCAATGTCAAGAAACAGCTCCAGCGGGTGGAAGAGAGGCTCAGGAAAGACTTTGAAAAGGAGAAAGCTCTCTACAAAGGCATGTTCAATAAACAGAAGCAAGCAGAAGAAGAAGATGCTGTAGAGAAGAACCCAAACCAGGTGTGAGAAACTCAGATCTGCACTAGCTGAAAAGATGAAGAATGAAACTGAAAAGATGGCTTACCAAAATGTGGGATACACGTTGCCCAGGGAATGGAATATAAACCCCAGTAAGAGGTTTAATGAGAGTACAGATCTCTTTCCAAGACTGAATCAGAATGAGGGCAGACTGTTATGACTGGGCAGTATGAAAATTAAAAGCCTTATTAGTCCATTGACTGTGACTTCACCAGATATTGGTTAACTGCTGTTCAGGTTTCTGTTTCCTCTGTGTGTAAGTGTTTATACCATCACATGAGAGCTTGTCATCTTTCAGCACTGTTCTATAATAAATATTTTTTGAAAATTGTTTATTTTTCATTTATTTAAGACTGAAGACTATTGGGATCTAATACTGCAGATTGCAAGATTCCAGTTGTTGTGCCAAGGTGAATCGTTTCATGGCCTTAGGGGTATATAAACTAGCCACATTCAAAACAAGAGGAATCGATTTTCATTTTAAATCTTTATTAATACTGAGTCATTATTTAACATGGACATCTTTATTTTATAGTCCTGAGCACACTTGATATAACACAACATACTGTACTTTCTGATTTTAATCTGTGTTTTACGATAAATGCACTAAACCCTATAGTGTAAAGTATATAGTATTCTAAATAACACCTAGAGTATACTGGTGCACCTTGAGTATAATAATGCACAGAGACACAGTATAGAGTTGCATGCAGAGGCACAGAAACTTGCAGAAAGAAACAGCTGTTTAACATACACTCCCACATTATCAGAAGTTGTGTAACTTGGTAGTATTGGTGCTCAAACTGTTTTCCCTTACATACATTAATCCTGGTTCTAGCCTTTATAACTGGGCTGCATGTTTCATTCTACAGTAAATAGAATCATGTTTTTGCAATTAGTTATATGCAAAAATAATCAACTGCTGCATTTCTACACATTTCAAACATCTATAGTTAAACACAGCACATTAAATTGGTGACTTACAAGATATCTTTTTTGTTTGCCCCTTAAGTGCTGACCAATCATAGGGCTTCCCACTGAAGTTCCTGTGATGAACTCAGGTCCATAGTTTGTAGCATGGCAAACATTTGCTTGGTTTGACTATCATACAATCATTGGTGATTGTCCGTTAACTATCCTGCCATATATGAAATACAGTTCTGTCGAAGGTTTGGCCGCTTTTCCTGCCTGCTTTCCTAGTCTTTCTTTTTTGATTTCTGGTTCTTATTGAAACTGAGAGACCTCATTGAGCCAAAGATTTTTCTCCCAAGGTCACGAAATGATCGGGAACGGGTTAGAGGGGCTGATGGAGGTGGAGAGGGAGAAAGGGATGGGGAAGACAGGGGAGATATTGAGTGAGTGCTTCCCTCCAGGCTTTGTGAGCGAGAGAGATGGAAAAGACTGGCAGTGGATGAGTGGTGTTTGTCCTCTTTCCTGACTAGATTTCGCCCACGTTCTGTGCCTCGTCCTTCACGTCCAATCTCCAAGGAGGAGCACCAGTGGTTGTTCTGGAGATGGACTTCCCGTTTTTGGGACCGCGATGACAGGAATCCCTGAGATTCGCTCCGAAATAAAGCTCTCCTGGATAGTCGAAGGCTGGAGCTATGGCCATCCCAGTTTGTCCCTTTCTTTCTAGAGAGATTATTCTCTTTTCGTTCCTGTACCCTGCTTGACGAAGTCTCTTTTAAAGAAGTATGCCTCCATCCAATGTCTCCAACCCTTTCCCTTTCCAATTCGTCCTCCCTCCCCCAGAGTCTTGATTCAAAACCTTTCCACAATTTGTTGGCTTTCTTTGGAGTCCGCGAGCCCGCTTCTTCCTCCCAGCAGCTGCTGTAGTCTTTTCCTGAGTAACTGCTGACTGTTGATGCTCGCACCAGCTCTCTGGAGACATGCTTGCCCTGATAGAGACCTTCCCCATCACCACTCCTCCTCCAGCCTCTCTCCTGAGACTTCCACCCAGTCGCAGCTCCGGCATCTTGCCTGAGGGAACCACCACGAGGCCTAATGGCACCTTCCAGTGGAGAACCACAGGGGTGGATGTGCGGAAGAGAGCACTGGGACGGTGAGTCCCGCCGGAACACGGATAGCTGAGCAGGTGTAAATGGTGAATTCGAAAGCAGGCGAGGAGGAGAATGAACTCGCGAACGGGATGAGGAGCCAGGAGAGGAGGCAGAATCTGAGTAAGTGTGGGGTAAAGGCAGGATGGGGGAGGTGTGGGAAGGCGTGGGACCTGAGTGATCAGAGCGAGGGCTGTTTGACTGTGTTGTATGTATCAAATGGCAATCTGAATGGGTAATCTGTAGGCGATGCTGCTGGGAAATGTAGTCAGTTTCGATGGGACCACTTCCTGCCCAGAGGTTTGAGGATGAATTTGAATAAAAACCAGATCGATCTTCATAAGCAGTAGGAAGGGAGATTCGAGAGGAACGAGGTGTCGGAGCATTACATGGAGAAGCTGATCCTTCGCCCCTCTCTCTTTCATTCCGGAAGCACTCTGCATCCAGCTCCACCCCTTCCTCCATAAGCCCTACTACCACTGACCTGGGCAACCCAGACACACGTGAGATCTCACACACCACCACTGAGTCCTCACTAAGTTTAGCAGGACTTTCTGGGGCTTTTGAAGGGGGGCAGCCTTCTGCCTCCTCTCGTGGAACCCCACTCCAGTCCAAGGACTTCGAAAAGTTAAGTGAACTAAAAGTCTTTCCGGTGATCTCCACTGACCCACGGTTACTAATTGTGGATGGGCAGGTGGATATACGAGGTCTGCTCCTCCAGTTTGGTGTGCTGGTGACTGTAGTTGAAGATGAAGCAGGGGAGGCGGTTGGAGTGATGAAGTTGCCACTAAGATGCCCGCATGATCCTGACGCCTGCTCATTTATGTTTTTAGCATCAATATTCAGCGTTTTATTCAAACTAGGATTAAGGTTCAAATTTAAGTTCAGGTGAAAACTAATGTTGAAATCCTCCCCGGTGACAGACGGCAGGTTTCCAAGGTTGATCGAGTTCCTGCTAGCTTTCTTACCAATGCTGCTCAGATTAACTCTTGCAGAATTGCCCAGAAACGACTTACATGGGGTCAAGCTGGTCAAGTTGGAGGAGGAAGCGCTCTTTGGATGGTCTCCTTCATAACATGAACCTGCAGAGGCCTTTTGAGATGTTCGATTGGAAGTCTCAGCAGTCAGCCTGCTGTGGTACTGATGCACTAATCTGCTTATGTATTGCTCCAGCTGTGTGAGAGACGGAGAAGGTGGAGGTTGGAGCCTCACAGGGGGCTGTTCAGGCTCTGGTTCCCCAAGCTGGTCCCCCTGTGGGCTGGGAGAGCGTTCTGTGGGGGAAGGATTCTGGCAGGAAGTAAACAGGGGACTCTGCAAGGCCACTGCATGGAGTGGGCTAGGATAAGGGTACACCTCTTTTGTCTTCCGTGAAACCAGGTCGGAGCAGAATTTAGGGTCTAGTTGCAGCTGTGGATAGGTGGTGGAGGTTGACAACACACCACCTCTCTGTGCTGCCACTAGACTAGAGCAGAGTCCAGTCAGAAACATGAGCCCGTCAATCTCTAGTTCACCTGTTGATCAAGTATCAGTAAGACCACGTTATACAGCTATCATCGCACAAGTATGAGTGACAAAATAAACGTGATAAAAGTGATTAATAATTCTCCTCCTACCAGTAGAAGCAGGCCTCCTGTCTCCTTTTTGGGCTGTCCCTCTTGAGTTATGTACATTCTGTGCTTCATCCTCCCTCCACTGGGTGGAACTGTGGTCCAGCGAGTGAGGCCTGCATGGTCCCCCCATTTTAAGTGGACCTCCAGGAGCTGCCTCACTAGCCACCGAGTAACAGGAGTCTGAAAGTGAGCTCCCACTGACTGAGTAAAAACCTGTGGAGAAGAGCAGAAAGTATGGGGGAGGGTTGCACAAAGGTATATCGGACAAAAGAGTAGACTTATGGGTGACAGAAGATATAAATTAAGGAATAAGAATAAAGGGCAGGGTTAATGTTTGCCAAAGGCACAAAGCTGTTAAACATACATAAAGTGATTATGAGCCTGACCTGGAAAGTAAACACTGAATATTACTTTTTGCACAATGTTAAGCAGCAATTAAATCTGCAACTGTCAGGAATTATACTACTGTTTCATATGAGCTGCATTTAACTTCAGGGATCAGATTAATATTCAATCTGAAAACATTGACAATTCTCTAGTATCTTTCAGGTACAATATTTACTTAAGTTTAAAACATTTGCGAGTTTCCATTGGTATTAGAAATGTTAAAAAGCAAGCTGTGAACATGCAGCAGAGTGGAACAAAGTCCAGCAATAAACCCTCTCAAAGAAAGGAGTGGGCTTTGAAGAACATGCCCCCTCTATGGAAGTACAAAGCTCTTTATGATTCTATGCAGGTACAGGTGTTAATTTTCAAAAGGACTTCATGAAATAGCTATATTTGCAGGAGCAAACAAATGGGCTTCACTTGTTTGAAGTCTTTTTGATGTTGCGAATTAACAGCAGTACCTGAGCTGGGTCTCGAGTCACAGTCGAGTGAAATGGTTCCAGTGGGTTCTGCAGTGGGAGGGGAGAGAAGGTCTGATGGAATGTCCCATGAGAGAGTGGACCAGCGGGAGCTTGTGCCCTCTGCAGCCCTGACGCCTGGCACTACAGAGTCTGCTGGAGAGGGAGTCTGAGAAGAGAAAGCAGATGGCACAGGGAATGTCAGCACATGTTAAAACAGGCCACGGGTGGTAATTACAGGGCAAAAACATCAGAGATGTTTATGTTTACAAAATTCCAAAATAGTACTTCGGCAGCAAGCCATTAACTACACACAGCTACTAAATGTGTTCACAGACAATGCTGCCATTTCAGGTCATAATAACTGGTACTCTACACAATACCGGAGTACTCAAAAAGCCAGGCATGTGAGAGATCACTGCTTTGAATGTGTCAAAGTTCATCTTAAAATAAGTTCTGAAATCCATGATATTTATGGAGTGCAGTAACTGAGCTATGTCATGCTCCACAAAGGACCATGCTTTAAATATCATCTTACACAATTAACCATTGTGTGATTCCTGTTACGTCTGATCAATACCCTGTTTCACTGTTCTCAGTTTAACACACAATGCAGGTGACTTGTAATAGAGCTGAAGAAACAACCCCCCCCCCCCCCCCCCCCCCCCCGGGGGATGGGAGAGTTCATAAGAAAAGAATGGAGGGAGCGACAGATGATGAAACAAAGAACCAGGGAAAGAGGACGAGGGGGCTGAGCGATTTTTAGAAAGAAACTTTGACCCTCAATTCCTTTTCTCCTAGTTTAGAAATATATGGCAGAAAAACACAAAAGAAAGACAGTGTCAGAAGCAATGAGAGGGTGAGAGATTGAGAGCAGAGGACAGATGAAGGTCTAAGACTCAGCGAGAGGGGACGGATGGAGATTGATAACAAGGAAAGAGAGCATGAGTCAGTGGGAAAGCGCGCGAGAGAAAGTAAAAGAGAGCGAGCGGGGGCTGGGTTGCCTAGTGAGAGAAACACCATGAAGGAGGCATTTTAAACCCCTAGCACACACACACAACACTCCTGGATGTGACTACCACCCCCTCTTCAGACCTGCGTACTGCTGAGCCACTCTCTCTCTCTATCCCTCGCTCGCTCACTCGCGCTCTCTCGCTCTCTGTGTCTTTTTCTCTCACTTCGCCCACACAACCGATTCAGCAGCAATACTTATCTCTCTCTCAGATAGAGGAATATTTTTTTCCCTCAGCAGATTGATGTTATGTAAGAATACTGCAATCATCATTGAATATGATATAAATATGTTACTTATATAGGCCTATACGGAATCTTTTTTGTACACGGTCTTATGCTGAAAACTTATGTACTTATCCCTGATGTTCTGTTCACTGCTTCCTTAAGTGGTTCTTTGTATATTTAAGGGTTCTAGTTTAGAATCCTTTTTGATAGACAACCCAGAAGCAACTAAAGAGCCATTAGGGGTTCTAGATCTGACCTTTTTTTTGTTTGTTTGTGTTTTGTTTTGTTTTTAAAAAGGGTGTGTTTATCAGTGCTTGTCCCAGTGTTCCTCTGATTTGACAGCAATACAAATGTAGACTCCATTTTAACCAGTTTAATTTTTTAAGACTATTATATGCAATATAGACAATCCAAGAAGCATTGATGGAAATATGGGATCCCCCTTGTTGGTTTATTTTTTTGTTGGTTTACCACTCAGTCAACTCAATTTTCCCTTTTCCCTAATCACTCTAATCTATATTAAATATAATTTTGCTATTATATATCATTTTGATAATAGCAAAATTAACTAACCAACTTTCCCACTTTAAAATCTGATTAATAGCTAAATTAAAATCAAGTTTCAAGGTGGAAATGTTGTTTAGTCATCTAATATTGCTTATAGTAAGACTTAAAATTGGTGATTTAAACCTGAAGGGGACAGTAGGGTTAACATCACACACAAACACATCACTGCTTTCCTGCCAGGTTGAGCCCAAACATAAAATTATTAAAACAATCTCCCAGACAAACACAAAGTAATGACTGTTCAGACACTGCTGTGTATATGAAATGCATGTACTGTCCATTATCAAAGTATGACATTACAGTTGATTTGATTATACAAGGAAAGAAGGTTGGGGGATGAGCAGCAGTGCCAGGGTTAGAGAAATCTGATACAGGTCTTAGAGCAGTGTCATGAACAGGGCTGGCATTTTTCCAGCCACCCATCAATTTAAAAGGAGCAGTTGGACACACAGAAAGAGAGTTATGCAAGATTAAGGATAAAAAAAAAAGGTCACAAAATGGCTAGAAAATGAGAAAATGTGGGAGGTGCTTTAGTGTGATCTCTCTTGTTTAATGTTCGAGCACTTACTGGAGCTCTCATATCAATGTCACCGGACGTGTGCAGACATTAGTGTCATAAGTCTACTCTATCACCAGACAGTCATTAAGGACCGACTTTTTTTTTCCAGTGCCACCCAGAGTGAGACGTTTTTTAAGATTCAAGAACATCATATTTATTGCCATCTGTGATTTTAAAGATGACTTGTTTTTAAGCGTTAACTGTTGAGTCAGTGTTGAATCACTATTGAAAGTTCTCAGACCCTGTGTCCAAATAATATCTAAATGACAATACAATGTGTCACATTCTGGAGTTGAACTCATTGGGAACCTTGTGCAACCATGTGGACTGCCCTCCATCTACTAATGTCTCGCTCGCTCTTTACCAATCACTGACGAGCTGATGACACAAGCAGCAGAATAATTTGAACATGTTCTTCTTATGCAAAATGGCAGATGTGTTGGCGGAAAAGCAACAAACAAACCCAGATGATGACAAATCGCTCCTACATTTTGCACCACTATGTTACTGCATCTCAGTCTGATCTGATCAATCAGAGTTATCGAGCGTTGGGATCTTTGGAAATTAAGTGTTGCAACGAACTGGTTAATAATACCTCCGGCCACTTACATTTACATTTATTCATTTAGCAGACGCTTTTATCCAAAGCGACTTACAAATGAGAGCACACTCACACACCAATGGTAGCAGAGCTGCCATACAAGGTGCTAGCTTGCCATCAGGGGCAACTTAGGGTTCAGTGTCTTGCCCAAGGACACTTCGGCATGGGATCACCCGGGACGGGGTTCGAACCACCAACCCTACGATTAGTGGATTAGTGGACAACCCGCTCTACCGACTGAGCCACAGCCGCCTGTGTGTGATTTCTAAATGAGTGTGTAAAAACAACTTAATATGCATTATTGAGTTTTTTCTGTGGGATACTGAATGTGAAGAGCTGCAAGAAGAAAGAAAAAAACACCACTTCGCAGAGGTGAATATCTCCACTGTGTTACATGTGGCTACTTCACATCTGTTCATTTACACAGTATCTTCCTTGGGCACAGGCCATTCTTAACCCCAGTGTCATTTCAGACAAGCACTTCCCCCAATTTTCTCTCCTTACACAGACACAGACTTGGAAAAAGGCCTACGGCTCCATCGAAAAGCCTTTAATACCTGGACAGGAACTCACCTTCCCACATCAGCTCACTAACCTCAACTCACCAAACAAATACTGTGCCGAATCTTAATGGAAACCTGATCAAGCAAATCATCTGTGTGAAATCAACACGTGTTATGCTCAGTGGCCCATAATATGCTTATTCAACCTTGGCACGTAGAGAATGCCTACAAGGTGCATGTATGTATGTATGCATGTATGTGTGTGTGTATGTATGTGTGTGTGTGTGTGTGTAACCTTTAATTGTAAATAGTGCCACCCTGGTTGGCTGACGTCACTGCCACCAAAAACACAGTGCAGGTGTTTATTGCCCGAAATATTCCAAGATTTAGGTTAGAAACGAAGGTCCCCGTGGGAATTAAACCCCGTCCCCGCTGACCTGTTGCCTGAAGGTGGTTACTGCACCATCATCGGCGGCGCTGTCGAGGTTCTCCCGCTGGTCGCAGTGGCCATCCTCGGTGTTCCCGCTCTCATCCAGCACGGAGTCGATCAGCTCCAGCTGTCGCGCTCGGAGAACATCCAGCTCCACGATGCCGGCCAGCGTGGCTTTGAGTCGCTCTCCGATGCGGACTCGCTCACTCCCGGACCACAGGGAGTTCACGCAGCTCCTGCGCCCCGACATCCTGTGCGTGTACACAGGGTCCGACAAGCGCGTGCGATTCGCCTGCCTCTGTATGTGCGTGTGCGTTCGTGTGCGCGTGTTCCAGCCGGTGTACCGTTGACTGTCAATGCGGCATCAATGTTACCGTGGTACAGTGTGCGACAGCAGGAGCATCGCGTTTATCTCCTGTTCTCTAAAAACGCCGTGTAGAGTCCGTGGGAAAATGCACTGGCGTTCTCCAGCTAACTCAAGTGCTAACTTTCGCATTCACGCGTGTAAAAAAAAAAACCCGGATGATCATTCCTGAATCTTATCTTTACCCGCAAAACCGAACGATCACATATAACCTAGATCACATATAACCCATCCAGCCTGGTCCTACCTCCTCCACATTCACATTCCAGTCCATGATGCCGATTCAGTTATGCGTAAAGCATTGCACGGCACTGCAAACGGCGAGGGGCGGGGACACGAACGTTGTGGGCGGGGTCACGGTGTGAGTGTTCGGGCCCGATTGGTTGGAGAAGTTTTCGAATGGAGCGGACGCTTTCTAAACAAAGCGCTTTATGTTCGCAAACGACAAATTGTTTGATTGGTCATTTTTATGAACATTATAATTGGTTTTTAGGGTTTAATAATTCACCGCAAAGAGTTAAGAGAACAAATAACGCATGCTTAGCAACGAGAGCCTCCTGCATCTGCATTGCGAAAGGAAAACAGCAGCAACTGGCTTTAATCTCTAGATGGCGCTCTGCTTCTATAATAACCTCAGCACTGCTCTCTCTGAGTTAATGTCATGGAAACGGACTAACATCCTAACATCACTGACGATTTAACATTGCATCACTCAAGTATAATAAACATGCCATCTTGTATGGATGTACATTACATGACCAAAAGTTTGTAGACACCTGGCCATATTAATCATAGTCTATGTACATTTTTTGAGCATCCCATTCCAGATATAGTCCTCCTATGCTGTTATAATAATTTTCACACTTCTGGGAAGGTTTTCCACTAGATTTTGGAGAGTGGTTGTGTGGGTCAGGCACTAATGTCAGGCGAGGAGGCCTGGGATGCAGTCAGCATTCAAGTTCATCCTAAAGTTGTTCAGTGCGGTTGAGGTCAGCTCTCTGTGCAGGACATTCCAGTTCCTTCACTCCACCCTTGGCAAACTGTCTTTGTGGAGCTCATTTTGTGCACACCGGTATTATAATGCTAAATAATTAGTTCCAGTGAAGGGAAATTGTAATGCTACAGCTTTACAAATACTGTATGTTCTTCAACTTTGTGTCAGCAGTTTGGGGTTGGCCCATTATGGATACAAGGGTGAGTTGTCCACAAACTTTTGGCCATATAGACTATATCCAAGGGCAAATCTCACGTGTTATTAAATGTATTTTAAAAGATAGTTTCGACATAAAGCAATATTTAGCAAAAGCATACCATATTTGGTACCTTTATTAATGTTTGTAAATTTAAAATCAAATTTAAGATAGATAAGATAGGAAGTGCACACATGCTTAGTGGTTAGGACATTCGCCTCACACCTCCAGGGTCCCGGGTTCGAGTCCCGCCGGGGCCATGTGTGTGCAGCGAAGTTTGCATGTTCTCAGGGTTTGCATGGTTTCCTCC
>JAFFST010053744.1:179884-200635 GCA_022414735.1 Noturus placidus | reverse complement strand
TATATATATAAAACCCCAACTCCAAAAAAGTTGGGATAGTATGGAAAATGCTAATAAAAACAAAGAGGAGTGATTTGTAAATGTATTTTGACTTGTATTTAAACAACAAAAAAGTATAAAGACAAGGTATTTGATGTTTTACCTAAACAACTGCGTAGTTTTTTGAAGATAAACGTTTTTTTTTTTATATAAATTGATGCATGCAACACATTCCAAAAAACTGGGACGGGGCAATTTAGGACTAATAGCAATGTGACAAGTAAGAGTCCAAATAAAAGGTGATGTGAAACAGGTGAGGAAATCATCTAAGCAAAGAATATAAGGAGCCTCCAAAAAAAAAGGTCTAAGACTTCATGAACAAGAATGCATCAATGAATAATCAAAATCTCTGAGAACAACATTCCCCACACGACAAATCAATAGGATTTTGGGCATTTCTCCGCCTACAGTGCACAATATAATGCAAAGATTCAAGAAGACCTGTCAAATCTTGGTGTGTAAAAGGCAAGGCTAAAACCACTTCTGAATGCGTGTGATTGCTGATCCCACAGATGTGATTGTCTTAAAAACCGTCAAGAGTCTGTAATGAATATTCTGGCATGGGTTCGGGAATACTTTGGTAAACCTTTGTCAGCCAACACCATTCACCGCTGCATCCACAGATGAAAGTTAAGGCATTACAATGCAAAGCAAAAACCATACATCAATACTGTCCAGAAGCACAGCGAAATTCTCTGTGAATTTCTGAGAGTTTCGGTGAAATCTCTGAGAATCCAAATTCTCAGAATCACAGTGGAATCATGTTTTGTTGTACAATAAGTCAACATTTCAAATAGTTTTTGGAAGAACAGCCATCGTGTTCTCCGGTCCAAAGAGGAACGGGACCAGCCAAGCTATTATCAGCATCAGGTCCAAAAGCCAGCATCTCTCATAGTATGGAGGTGTGTCAGTGGCATGGGTAACTTCCACATCTGTGAGAGCACCATTAGTGCTGAAAGATATGTACACATTTTGGAGCAACATATGCTGCCATCCAGAGCAGGACAACGCTAAACCACATTCTGACCAGATTACAAGCATATGGTTCATTAAGCAGAGAATGCGAGTGCTAGCAGTCCTGACCTGTCTCCGAGTGAGAATGTGTGGCGCATTATAAGCACAAAATGAAGCAACGAAGGTCCTGTACAACCGCGAAGTTGAAGAAATGCATAATTTATGAATGGGGGAAAACTTAACCAAATGGTGTCTTCACTCAAACACGCCCAAACACTTAATATAAGCGCCCAAATACTTAATAAGTGTTATTAAAAGAAAAGGGGATGTTACACAGTAGTGAACAGTCGACTGTCCCAACTTTTTTGGAGTGTGTTGTAGTCATCAGATTTCAAATGAGAAAAATAAATTCAATTCACAAAGTCAAACATCAAATAATGTGTTAATAATGTATTTTCAATATAGCACAGGGTGAATTGAATTTTCAAAAGGCTCTTTATTGTTTTGGTTTTTTTTCCAATTCCCATATTGTCCCAAAACAGATATGAATGCCGCTGAATTGATGGGAAACAATGCTGTTTAATAAAAATGTTGTATTTCTTTTTCACCTTATTTTATTATCATCTGTTTTTGAGGAACAGGTTGTGACCATTATAGTCTGCTTGTATATTTTTGCATATTGCTTTGCACTTATGTGTGGAATTTGTTGTGTCTATTTGAAAGTGTGTGGAGGCTATATTTGTTCAACTCACACTTGTAGGCTACTTGTGAAAGGTTTAAATCTGTTTTACCATTTAACCTTTCCTACCTACCCCAGAATCTTGTGACAAAAAGCTGCCTAAAGGCTGCTACAAGATGGTTTAAAAGGACTCTCCAGTCAGCAATAATGTAGTTATAAACATGCTTACTCACCTCTTACAGCAGTGATGTAATCTTCTCTAGAGCAAGACTTCCTGGTTTGAATAATAATCATGACAATACAGCTTGGAGGTAGAAGTACATGTTAAATGTACTGTCTAGTGTTATTAATTAATAGTACAGAAAGGTGTTAGGAAGCTAAATATTGTCAAGGGGTGGGATATATTAGGCAGCAAGTGAACAGTCCATTCTCAAAGTTGATGTGTTGGAAGCAGGAAAAATGGGCAAGCATAAGGATCTGTGCGACTTTGGCAAGGGCCAAATTTGTGATGGCTAGACAACTGGGTCCCAGCATCTCCAAAGTGGCAAGTGTTGGGGGTGTTCCCAGTATGCAGTGGATAGTACATACCAAAAGTATCCATGATGACCCCTGTCCACCTACCATGGGTACGTGGGCATCAGAACTGGACCATGAAGCAATGGATGAAGGTGGCCTGGTCATTTTCTTTTGCATCATGTGGACGTCCGGGTGTGTGTGTGTATCGCTTTCCTGGGGAAGAGATGGCACCAGGATGCACTATGGGAAGAAGGACAGCCAGCAGTGCGATGCTCTGGGCAATGTTCTGTTTGAAAACTTTGGGTCTTGGCATTAATCTGGATTTTACTTAGACACGTACCACCTACTTAAACATTGCTGTAGACCAAGTACACTTTCATCCATTTCATACACTTTCATTTATCTCCTCTTTCAGCAGGATAACGCACCCTGCCACACTGCAGTAATTGTTCAGAAATGGTTTGAGGTACATGACAAATTTCAAGGTGTTGACTCGGCCTCCAAATTCCCCAGATCTCAATCCAATCGAGCATCAAGTCCAAGTCATGGAGGCCCCACCATACAATTTACAGGACTTAAAGGGATCTGCTGCCAGATATCACAGCACACCTTCAGAGGTCTTGTGGAGTCCATGACTCGAAGGTCAGAGCTGCTTTGGGTGCACAAGTAGGACCTACACAAAACTAAGCAGGAGGTTTAAATGCTATGGCTGATCGGTCTAGTTATCTGTTAACTTCCATGTAAATGTGCATTTGATATTATACATAGGCATTTTTAATGATGCTTTGGATTATTTAACATTTACAACGAGTACCAATAAAAGCTTGTTGTTGTTATACTTGATTCGTGAACAGTGTATGAACATGTATGAGTCTATGAGTCTTTTTTCTTTTTCATAGATGTAGGCACTGCTATTACTCTTGCAGTTTATTTTAATCAAAATGCTTCAGAAATCAATTTTAACAGCTGAGCTGTAGGTTTGAATGAAAAGGAACTTTGTCCAGATTCGAGAAAGAAAATGTCAATGAGCCTTTGGTAGGCTGAAAGAATTGCCTATTAGTGAGCTGGACCAAATGATCTGACTCTCTGAAAAAAGAAGGAATTCCTGTCATTAGTGCATCTGTGTATGTAATTGCTGTTGTATTCACAACATACATATATAGTGAGTGCCACCACCTGGCCAATATGGAAAATCTGGGCTGCCATCTAGGTTCTAGCTCAGTCCTTTGAACCACAAAAAATATAGACGGATATAAGATGAAGCCAAATATCTTTATCAGTACGTTTCAATAAGGAACTAGATAGTATGTAAAAAGAAAAAGGAGGGCTCCAAGCAGAAGAATAGTGGATTGCATTCCAGGAGTGTACTTTAAATGGTCACACATTGCCATAAAAAAAAAATAAAATAAAAAAAGGTTTCCTTCAGAAGTTCCTTCAGTCTGGGAAAATGTACTCTCACAATGACACCACTGAAACTACACTGTACTGGAGGCAAGATCATTCATCTGTCAACATTATTGATACATACATGCGCACATTTTATATATGCACACGCACACACACACACACACACACGTGTAATATATATTATATATACACACACACATACACATATATATATATATATATATATTTATATTATGAGAGATATATATTCTGGAATAGTGATAAAAATACAAAGCTGACAATTGTCAGTCTTGTCAAAAGTAACCGTAGAAGTGCAGACAGTCACACCATAAGCGACCATATTTGGTGCTCTGCAGGCACGTACTTACTTGGTATGTTTGAAGCAGTAGGCATGGTGCTAATAATGGATCAGTGTTTGGGGAATGGGACACCAGTGGTAGTTCTGGGAGTTAAAGACCTTGGCAGATGACCTTACAATATTAGTGTTGTTGGCACACTGCTCCAATTTTGGCATGTGTATGTATTTTTGAGTATTGGTATGTGGATAAAGGTGGTATTGTGGAATCACTGTTGGAAGACGTTTACCAAAGTCAACAAAAAAAAAACCAACAATAATAATGACGGAAGTTGGTTAACATAATATTTTTAATTAACATTTATTCTTTTTTAAGTAACATCAGAGTAACATCAGAGTTTATATGAGGCGCAAAACTACATGAAATCCCACCACCTATTAAAAAAAAAGACTGAAACTGCATGACAGTCTTTATAGGCAGGAACATTAATCAAGAGAAATCTTTATAGTGTCAAATTTCAACATATAAAAATACAGATTTAAAGATGAAAGAATAAGTTAAGTTTGCAAAAAAAAAAAAAAAAAAAAAAAAAAAAATTATGGATATATTTTATCATTTGTATGTATTTATATATTTCACATATGTTTTTTCCCCCAGT
Organism: Noturus placidus; assembly: GCA_022414735.1. NCBI lineage: Eukaryota > Metazoa > Chordata > Actinopteri > Siluriformes > Ictaluridae > Noturus > Noturus placidus. The sequence continues at coordinate 196,086 of JAFFST010053744.1, read as the reverse complement.
TAATCACCCATAACAATTTCTCCTGGCCCATGCTCCTCCAAAACTGTCATTCACTGCCTTGGTACCAGCAAAGTGCATTTTCCAATCTTTTCTAACAGCCCTCTGCTGAAAGTGGTGTCTTCATACACATACAAACCCAAAGTCTTTTACAGGTTTATCTTGTTCTGAGATCAAGTTCAGTCTTTGGATCCAAAGCCATTCCAGATATTCATTTGCGCATATTCCAGCTTCAGAATCCATATAATAACCCAGTGGAGTGATTAGTTAATTATATAACCAGGCCAGATTCAATTTTCAGCAATAAGATACCACAAAAAAATCTAAACAAAAAAACAAAAACAAAAATCACAGTTCTGAGGAAATTAATGGTCATTCAACATATTGAACCAAAAAGAACAAAAGAAAGAACAATACTGCTACCTACTTCTCTAGACTACTAAAAAATGTGTGTGTGTGTGTGTGTGTGTGTGTGAGGGGGGGGGGTCTGAGCCATATGTACAGCAACTGGAAGAGTCTCTCAAAAGCCCTAACTGTTTTTTATTTTAATAAATGGTGTGAGGTGAAGTGATGAAAGCTGCTGAGGTGCTATTTGGATGAAATCCTGGAATGGCTGGGGAAGTCAAAGCCTGAAATGAGTCACAGCTGAAGAGTTAATGAGGCGCTCCAGAGTGTCACTCCTGCTCTTGCCCACGTTTGGATGGGGGTACCAGGTGAGTGGGCAGCTTGGCGGGCAGCTCGTAGCCTTCCAGCTTCACCTTGATCAGATGATTGGCCAGCGCAAACTCCTCATCATCCAGGAAGCCATCTTTATCCACATCAGCCAGGCTCCAGATCTTGCCAAGCACTGTATTTGGTAACTTGGATTTCAGCATCTCCTTCTTGGCAGCAGCGCCCGACACCTTGCCATTAATGGGTGAGAGAGTGTAGAAGATTTCATCATAGGATGGCTTGTCACGAGCTACCACCCACTCGAGCTCGTCGATGCCTTCGCCGGCACCCTCTCCGTAACCATGGCCAAAAGGCCCATTCAAGGTGCCATCGAAGGCTCCACCCTTCACTACCTGAGAAGGCATGGCTGCCTCTTCCTCGCGCACAAGTGACATGAGCTTGGCTATGTCGTTGGCCAGCATGTCCTCCACAGCCTCCAGCAGCTTGGGCTTCAAGGGGGGGAACTTGGCAAAGTCTTGGCCACCCAAGAGTTCCTGTAGCGGGAAATAAGCAGCATTGTTCACAAGACCTCACAAGACAATTAATTCTTTATATGAAATATTTGCTATATTTGAATTTCTGAACACAACTGAAAACCCTAGTTAACAGATTAGTTTCAGTTAAGCTCGGTAAAGGCAATTCATTCTTAAGCAATTCCTTCATTGAACCTAATGCTAGTCATTTATTTATTACATTTCATGAATGAATTGGCCTTTAAGGATTTCCCCATACTTAACGATTTTCTTTTACTGGATATGAAATCTCATTACCTGCATCTTCTTGAGGTTTGGAAAGTCCCCTGGAGAAATGTTGTGTTCTCTCTCGATCTTCTCATAAATGGCACCGAGGTTGGCAATCAGTTCTTTCTTCTTGTTGTCTTTGCCAAACATGCTCGGCATTTCCTTTTTTAGAGAGGTGATGATGTAAGCATGGACCTGGGAAAAAAGCAGCGTTGACTCAATGAAATTTAAAAACCCAATTCCTGGGCCACCATTTGTAGAACACAATGTCAATATGATTCATCACCAGACTAAAGATTAAGCAATTTAGGTTTTGTGGATCATGTAGGAACCTGTTGAAATTAAAGTGAAATAAAATGCAAACAATGCAGAGATCTCTCACACTCTCTCACACTCTCAGCAAGCAGACTCAGTAATATGAACCAGAGGCAAAATTCCTCGGTCTTACATTCCGTACCTTGGCAAGACGTGCCCTCTTAATCAGATCGTTCAGCTTTCTCAAGGCAGCATTTCGTGGAAGACTCTGAATGTCTCGGAAAAGGTCCTGTTCCTCAGCCTCAAACAGCTTCCTGTTATCTGGAACATGGAGAGGCTGTGCCCAGAACGAACCGATGTAGACCCGCACCACCTCTGGCGTGTTAATGATCTTCCCGAGTGACCACATCAGGGCACCGTACACCCTCATCAACTGCTGTGTGCTGATCTGGTCTGCTTTGTTCAAAACCACACGCATCTTATCTTCATGGTTCTTTAAGGCTTTTATCACCTCGGAGAACTCGTCTGAGATGTCCAGCTTGTGCGCATCGAAGAGCAAGATGATGCGGTCCACTCGCTCGGCAAACCACTCGAGTACCGCCGCAAAGTCATAGCCTACAAGAAGTCAAAGAGAAAAGTTTGATCAAATGAACTTTTCTTGCAGTGATACCTCTCTTCTAGGACTAGGAGATATACAGATACAGTAATATTGTGACTTTGTTGGCCCTCATGATGTATTAATGTGTATTGTGAAGATGCCCTGTGTAGTACTCTCAAATGCTAGAGGACCACAGCCCTACTTAATCTCAAAAGGCCTTGATAATTAGCTGAGGTGTTGAATCAAATGTGCTAAATAAGGTAGAAATCTAAACTTTTCCATGCTCAAGGACCTATGGAGAATTATATCCCCCAGTTGAGACAGTGGAACTGTGAAGTTGGCTGTTGAGGTGACGTATTTGGCTGCAATGATTTTGGAGTAAGTCAATCACTAGAGCTCGGGAGCATTTTCAAAAAAATTTACAATAAAACCCAAAAAGCAACGTAAAACACCGCGGCGTGTGTTTCCCAATGATGAGAACACAGCAGGCATGAAGGCAGTGAGCCATATGGTAATAAAAAGAATAAAGGGAATGCATTATGGTTTTCATTAGAAGTGCCGTCATGTGATCCGAGAAGACTGCAGCTGGTGTTAAATGCCAAAAACACAGCCACGTAGTCAGAGACTCTGCTTACACAGATATGTGTGTGTGTGTGTATGAGAGAGAGAAGGGAAAGTAAAGTAAACATGAAGGCATGTCAGAGGTTCAAATGGAAACAACTTTCTGCCAAATAATTTTTCAACTCTATGACACAAAGTTGATTCCAGTCCTCCAGTGAAGAAAAGCAGACGTGTGTACATTTCCCCCACTAAAACACTACATCAGCGGTTCTCAATCCTTTCACAGCCAGGGACCCCTTTAACCATATAATAAATGCAACAGACACCCTCAGTACCTATATATTTTTTTCAATTATTATTATAATTTTTTAACTAAGCATATTGTGTAAAATTATTTTGGTTATTTATTGAAACCCCAAGGGTGTTTTTTTCTGAACTTTACAAGGAACTCATTTGAATAAAATTGACATTAGATTCCTGTTGGCATGATTTAAAGCAGAAGAATATTAATAAATGTAGAGCTGTGAGTTTTACCAATGTAACAAATTAGAAATTTGCATGCTGCCCAGACCCCACTTTGAAAACCACAGAGGGTATAGTTTTATTCAAGTATTTTTAACTTGATTACATACACTGAGTTTTATATTCTAATCCCTTAAACTACACTATTTATCTAATAGCTTATTGATTTAGTGAATACATTATATTATAATTTTTCAGATAAATTCACTCTCAGGTTTGTGGAAGCGTACATTTATCTCATTTATACAACTGAGCAGTTGAGGGTTAAGGGCCTTGGTCAAAGGCTCACCAATTAAAGACAGGCAGTGCTATGATTTGAAATCCCAACCTTCTGATCAGTAGCCCAACATCTTAACCTCTACCCTCAGATCTAGAATATGTAATACTACTGGTATCTATTCTTATATGTAACATGAGAATACATATGGGCAATATGCTAACATTTGCACTGTACAATAAACCAAATCCTTGTTCTAATATTGATCACTTATAGTATTACAATCATGGATTCAGTTGCACTTTGGCATTTTGATTTGAGAATTTAAAGCAGTTTATATAGTCTATAAATTGAGACAAATCATGCGCATCATCAGTTGTGGCATATGTTCTGATTTCTCTGCGTTACCTGTACATTTGGTGAGCAGAGTTTCGGGTTCTGATGGGCAGGACTGTGGTGTGTACTTTGCACAAGTGCAGAATTACCCACACTCCTCCTGAAGCCCTCAGACCTGCCCCACAGCTATTCTAAAATCTGTCACAGACAGACACTTCAGCAGAAAAACAGCAACACAATGTGGGTTGTAGATGATGTTGCACTGAGTCAAATCATTAATGAGTCAAAATCAAGAGGTTCAGACTGTTGTAATGAATAAACAAACCAAAGCCATCACAGGAAAAACTAAGCAATGGCATGAGGTTACAACACTAACTCCAGGCAAGGCTTGAACACAAAGACCTTTTGAGTGCAGGCCCTTTAACACACCCATGCTAGCACAGATTATGCGAAGTGTCAACTGGAGTTTGCTCCCAAACTGCTGCAGTTAGATGTACCATTTCCTCTTTAGGGTTACAGCAAGTTTCACATGTCCGAGAGGACCCAAACTCTGGACAGGACCAATCACAGCAGATGGGGTTGGGGTACTTGATGGGAAACCATACCTGGAGCAAAATTAAAACCAAAATGTGTATTGCGGCACCTCTTCGCTGAGAAGCAATAAGAATATAAATTCCTGAATTGAAAGTGGTAAAAGTTTCACTGGTCCTCACAACTCACCTGCACACCCATTTGAGTGAGTGTAATGCCACATTGTGCTTGCGATTATGCAGTTTGTATTTATTTATTTATATTGTTTTTTTTTTTTTAAAAGGGGGGGGGGGGGTTTAACAAGTGCTATCTGAGGGCCATTTGTGACACATGGCATGTTGAGAGTCATAATATTCTCAAGGGCGTTCAACAGACTAACAAACGTAGTTAAATATTAATCAGTTAAAGCACTGGAATGGCAGAGCATGGGCAGCACCATTTGTGACTCCATTTCTACTGCTGTGGAAGGTCCTACAATGAAACCCTAAAGATTTGCACTTCCCAAAAGCCAGTTTATGCCAAAGTCACACCCTGGTTTTAGTGGATAATCTGACATGTATACAGCAGATTTATACTCAACTGTTAATGTAATCATAAAGACTTCCCTATGCTCATTGCAGTACTCTTATTCAAAGTATACACAATGAACATTCTATCAACAGACTTCGAACTGTTTTTTTCTACTCTTCTACACCTGTATAGTCTATAGATTCATAATCCAACTATCCGGTGTTACCCTGAAGAGGATGGGTTCCCTTTGAGCCTGGTTTCCTCCTCATGTCGCCTCAGGGAGTTTTTGCTAGTCACCGTCACCTCTGGCTTGCTCATTATGGATCTAAATCTCAACAAAGCTGGTTTGTGTCCATGTTATTCATAGCACTATACAAATAAAGATGTGCAGTTGTGCATTAAGATTCTATAAAGCAGTGGTCACCAACCCTGTAACTGGAGATCTACCTTCCTGAAGACTTTAGCTCCAACGGTAATCGTGCCCACCTGACCATCTAATCATTGCCTACAGAAGTTACATTTACATTTATTCATTTAGCAGACGCTTTTATCCAAAGTGACTTACAAATGAGAAAATACAAGCAAAGCAATATATCAAACAGAGAACAATACAAGTAGTGCTACCATACAAGTTATTGATCAACTAAAATGGGTGTGTTAGATTTTGGTTGGAGATGAAACCTGTAGATCTCAAGGAAGGAGGGTTGTTGACCACTACTGTAAAGTATGATGTGCAGTTATCTATACATCTTAAAATTCACAGAAGCAACACTAAAGACCTCAACATAAATTAGACGCCAATGCATTGAGAAGAAAAAAAAAAAGAAAAATAAAGATTAGAAATCCTAAAAAAACGAAATCCCTCTTGCATAGATAAAGCCCTGGCTATACATAAGACAGCAAATCCTGAACCCACTGACTGGCACCTACGTGCCCCTATGTAAACACACACATCTCACTAACACAGCATGCATGAAATGTCATAGGAAATGTTGCAACAGAAAATACTGAACTTTAGCAAGAAGCTTTTTCTTCCATCAAGTCAGACCATTTCTCATAAATAACTGACTCACTTTGATATTAAAATAAGGGAACGGGTGAAAACTGTGGTTACGCTCTGTGGTTAGTTGAGATCCTCTTACAATCCACTTATTAGTGCCCTCTAAAGGAGTGTTAGGCATGTATGTCCTGGTCATATGGAGTGTGCGGTGGATTGGTGGAGTTCAGGGACTTTTGCTTCTGCTTTGGTTACCACTTCCTGTGCTTTATTTGGTGAAAAGGGCAACATTTTACTGTATGTAGCATGGCAGATTTGAGGGTGAAATTTTTCACACACGGTGCTGAAGTATGGAGGCTAAAGGTGTAGTATGCAGCCGACTTTGGAAATTTGGAAAGCATGCCAAAAAAGTGTGTCACAGAAGGCTAGGCTTAGTAAATGTGACAACATATGTGGAGATTGTGCAAGAGAGAGCATTTCATATAAGAGAAAAACACAGAGAGAAACATTCCCAGTGGAGTAGCTGACCTCGGCTTATCCTCTGTTTCTCCCCTGACAGGATGCCTGGGGTATCGATGATACTGATACTCTCTAGAACAGGGTTCTTCATCTGAGCACACATAAACCTGCAGAAAGAGACAGCAATCAAAAGAGATGAGGGGGAAAAATAACACATAAAAAGTATGAAAATTAGTAAAACAGGTTTGGTGAGTTTGAACAAGTTCGGTTGTCAGGCCTCAATCACACCTGGATCACATGACTCACAACGCTGCTGTAGTTCTCTAAGAATCTCCTTTCATAAAAGCACATTATACTACAGTTTGTGTGCGTGTAGTTGCATTGAAAGTGGCTGTCTATCCAAAAAACAATCATTTCCTGTGAGCGTGTCCTTAGAGAAAATTCAAATTCATGCTGTGACACAAACTAGAAGTCTGTGCATAGTTTATTTGTTCATGTCAGAGATCAGATTACTGGCATGACGAAAAGGGGACATTCTTGCAAGAAAATGTGCTCATTGTATTCTTTAAAGACAGCATTTAAAAGAACAAACAGACAATTTCTCGATGATAGACCATGGTCTTAATGTGTAGAGAAGCTCATTGTTTCAGTTCCAGCTCATCACTACATTAACTTTGCCCTCTGGTTCAGTTTCTCCCTATATACATCTACTTTTGTTCTGCTTCACCACTCCTTCAAAATTCAAAGGCAAAGCAAAAGCCAAGCTTAGTCATAAGATGTGAGACTCAGCCAGAACATTCTGAAACAGTTAAACATCCTCCCAAATGGCACAACAGAAAAGCCTCAGCCCTACTGATGAGAGAAAGAGAGAGTTTGAAGTTGGAGTGTGAGGAACAGCATTAATCTCTTCCTGGTTAATTAGAGCGACGCTGGGCGTCTATGAGCTCGTGTGTGTGGAACAGGACAGTTGGTGTATTACACTGCCCAGTGACGCAGCATGTGCAGTCCTTTGTAGGTGCTTTTACATGTCTCAAAGGAAGTGTGTGCAAGCCTTCAGGGTTTATTACATACTTCGGCAAGAGCATTACTGCATGCTTCTCAGGGCGTCGTTCATGCAAACCTTTATAGGGTGAAGTCTTCATACTTGCATGTACGTGGATACCAAACCAAAACCACAACAAAACCAAAAGGGGAGGGGAGGGAGAAGAAAAAAAAAAGCAAGCATAAGCGTAAACAGAAAACAGAACACACGCATAACTTTGTCTTTGAAAAGTGCTGGGGAAGAAAGAAAGCTCAATTACAAAACATTAATTCTCAAGGCATTTCTGAAGTGGTATTCTTTACTGTTATTTTTAAAACACTACACTTTCAAAACGCAGCGGAGGATCACAAGGATTCATCTATAAATGAAGTAATGGATGCAATGAGGAAAAAATCTTATTGTTTACACTTCATTTTAACTGTTTACATATTTGGAACAATGTTATTCTTGCATTGAACGATATTAATCAGAATTCTATGAAAATCATAGAAGAATGTGTTACAACGTCTCATCACATAGTTTCCAGGTACGAAAGCAGATACACCGGTCAGTCAACCAATCAGCGTTCGCCTGAAGGCCGGTCGATGCATAGCAGTCCAGTTACACAGCATAGCAGTTACAATGCACAGTTGGCTCTCTGGCATGAAGCGAGCTAGCATGTTTCTGCATGCCATGTTTACCCATAGTACACCCCTTATTGTATCACAATGCAAATGCACATTAATGCAGAAGTACAAAGCAGGCCTCACTCTCCTCTGTTAGTGTATAGGAAAGAGCTAGAAAATGGTTAATTGGCAAATTACCATATTAAATTGACAGTAAAAACAGGGTTATGCGCAGTATCATACTACACTATGCATGAGAGCACTAGGTAATGTTTACATCTCTATTATATTCTGCCCTTTGTAGGGCACAAAGAAAGTGAATGGGAAGCCATCTAGGATTGGGCCTAAACTACTAGTCAAGATTTTGTATGATTGCAGATAAATGACAAAATGAAAAGTGTGTGTGTGTGTGTGTGTGCGCGCGCGCCTGATAGGACTGAATTTGAAATGTAGTGTTGTTTAAGAAAGCCTGCTAGATCAGGTTCAGTCATGCTTCCAGCACAGAAAGCAGAGCTTAACAGGGATCAGACACAGAATAATAGAGCAGCACTGACACATGAGGGCCATAAAGCAATTTAAGGAAACAAAAAAAAAAAAATCATGATTACACAAAAATGCAAGCTAGGTAAACTAATTCCTGTTTCACTCTTCATTCTGACTGACCTTAAACTCTAAAGGGCTGATGGTCACTTCTTTCCGGAGGGCTCTCATTCAAGGTCGGGGGAAGGGAGAGCTCAGCACCAGGAACAAGAACTAACCCCTTCCTCAAGGCCTATTTTTGCTTGGAAAAAAAATCCTGCTTCAGCACATCTAGTGTAAATTTCTTACTGGCAGCTGCACTATATCTTGCTGGCAGAGTCAGCCCCCCCCCCCCCCCCAAAAAAAGGGTTTGGATTATCACATCCACACTTGCTCTGGTTTTCACAAACAACTGAGTGGCGGAATGAATGACCAGAAGAGCAGTGAAACATTTCTGTAGTGAAATCCTGGGCTGCCCCTAAGCGTGAGGAATTTTTTTATTTTGAAATACCAAAAAGTCAAACATGAAGGAAAAAAGAAGAAAAAAAAAAATAGATGTTTCTGTAGCGCCAAAGGTACTAAGTGAAACCAATTCTTCCTCTTCAGAGAAGAAACTTTAATATCAGCTCCTGTTAAATCCTCTTGATTAGAGGAGACATGCTGTACTCAAAATTTATGCTCAGTTTGATTAGATAAATTCTGAGATCAGACTTGTTTTTGTTTCATTTGAGAGCACGGATAGTCCCCACCTGCCAAGCATGATGCAGTGTGTGTGTGTTAACAAAAAATGCTTGTTTTCCATTACCCTTTTTTGTGTGACTAGTCTGAATGACTCAGTATCAACTCAGTTTTGGAAACTGCACTACATACAGGACATGCAAGGGTATGGTCAAATCTAACCACATTCAAGGACTTGGGGCATTTCTGTGGCACCCGAAGTCACAGCAGGTTGGAAAATCCCTGTCAGGATAATTGGACTTACTGTTTCACTTTCAGTAACTCAAAGTCAGTAGAAGCCACTTGGCGGTGGGGGATGGCCAGGTGTGCTAACAGCAATCAGTTTATCAGGAACATGAATCAAAAGGTACATGCATGGCTTTTCACTACCTTGTTGGTAAATCTTTATTACAAGACTGGCTTCATGCTAATATTAAAAAGGCCATCATGTGCAAATGATTGGTGGAACAAACCCCTGGTATCTCGGTCACACTCTATTGTGTGTCTTAAAGCCTTGGACAATATCAGCTGTTTCCACATGAGTGTTTTTGTGAGTGTTGGCTGAATCACAGTACCCACATCACCCAACACTATGAAATCATTTGGGTTCACAATCATCTTTAGCCATATCACATCTACGACTCTCTGAAGGACTTTAATACGTATCCCAGTGCGAGGTGATTAAAATCACATCCCGTCTTTAAAACAGACCTTGACATTTTTTTCTAAAAGATTGTTTAACAGGGTCACATTAAGGGTTCACCAATGAGTTCCTGATATATAGCCAAACTGCAATACATTCAAATTGAGCAGTTTTTCACATTATACCCTTTGCATGATTCACTGACATGATTCACATGCACCCTGATACAGCAAATGAGTAACAAACCAAACCCAAAACCACTTCATCTGGTCCACATTCTGCTGTGGAATTACACCAGTTATCTCACCCAAATTAAAACTGGACCATGGTACCAGGAGTCAAGTCTATACACCCTCACGAAAAAAAAAAACCCTATACTTTTCCATGTCGCTGGGGTGAGACTCAAGTATACGTATTATGCACCTTTCATAAGAAAATGTATATATAGTCTACCATTACATTTTTTTAAACACGCATTAATAGACTGTAATTAGTTTTTAAAGTAAAGCTTTGAAGGTAAAAGACATCTACAAAAGATTTTTTTTTTAAATAAAAAAGTGTGCTGGAGGATACCACCCCAATGACAAGGAAAGGTATAGTTTAGTACCCTTTTTCTCAAAGTGTAGCCTCAACCCCAATACTTAAACGCTGGGCTATTTTCCAAATGAATGTTTATGGGTAGCTGTTAACAGAGGACCAACTTTCATGTCAGATTACTTTAGCTATTGCCATAACTAAATGATTATATTGAACCAACCTAAATGTTAAACCGGATCACAGTGTTAAACCAGACCAGTGTTGAAAACCAAACCACAGGACCACAGTATTAAAACACAGGATCACAGTACTGAAACCAGAACACAGGATCACAGTACTGAAGCCAGAACACAGGATCACAGTACTGAAGCCAGAACACAGGATTGAAGCCAGAACACAGGATTGAAGCCAGATCACAGGATCACAGTATTAAAAACCAGATCACAGTACTGAAACCAGAACACAGGATCACAGTACTGAAACCAGAACACAGGATCACAGTACTGAAACCAGAACACAGGATTGAAGCCAGATCACAGGATCACAGTACTGAAACCAGAACACAGTACTGAAACCAGAACACAGGATCACAGTATTAAAAACCAGATCACAGTACTGAAACCAGATCACAGGATCGAAGCCAGATCACAAGATCACAGTACTGAAACCAGAACACAGGATTACAGTACTGAAACCAGAACACAGGATCACAGTACTGAAACCAGATCACAGGATCACAGCACTGAAACCAGATCACAGGATCGAAGCCAGATCACAAGATCACAGTACTGAAACCAGAACACAGTACTGAAACCAGATCACAGTACTGAAACCAGATCACAGGATCACAGTACTGAAACCAGAACACAGTACTGAAACCAGATCACAGTACTGAAACCAGATCACAGTACTGAAGCCAGATCACAGGATCACAGTACTGAAGCCAGATCACAGGATCACAGTATTGAAGCCAGATCACGGTACTGAAACCAGATCACAGGGCCACGGTACTGAAACCAGATCACAGGGGCACGGTACTGAAACCAGATCACAGGGGCACGGTACTGAAACCAGAACACAGGATCACAGTACTGAAACCAGATCACAGGATCACAGTACTGAAACCAGATCACAGGATCACAGTACTGAAACCAGATCACAGGATCGAAGCCAGATCACAAGATCACAGTACTGAAACCAGAACACAGTACTGAAACCAGATCACAGTACTGAAACCAGATCACAGGATCACAGTACTGAAACCAGAACACAGGATCACAGTACTGAAACCAGATCACAGTACTGAAACCAGATCACAGGATCACAGTACTGAAGCCAGAACACAGGATCACAGTACTGAAGCCAGAACACAGGATCACAGTACTGAAACCAGATCACAGTACTGAAACCAGATCACAGTACTGAAACCAGATCACAGGATCACGGTACTGAAACCAGATCACAGGGGCACGGTACTGAAACCAGATCACAGGGGCACGGTACTGAAACCCGATCACAGTGCTGAAACCAGATCACAGGATCACATTATTAAAAAACAGTTCACAGGATCACAGTACTAAAACCTGATCACAGTATTGAAAACCAGATTACATGATCACAGTGTTAAAAACAGATGCCAGGAACAATGTTAAACGAGTTCACAAGATCAGTCTAAAAGCGGATTACCGGATCACAGTGTTACACCCAGATTATAGGATCACAATGTAGTAAGTGTTGCAGATTTCAGTGCTCAGAATCTGGGGCCAATGGAAACATAGGTAGTGAAGTGCATTGACCTGTCAGAGAGGCCGATTTTCCCACCTGCACCCCTGAATATGGTGCATTAGTGTGCGTATAAAAGAGAACACCTCACATCCTTACCTGTTGAGGAAAGCGTTTCCGAAGGCGTTGAGTTTTCGGAAGGGTTTTTTCGGGTCCACCACCAGCGCGTTGCCCGGTATGACTCCCTCCTGCTCGCCGTACATCACCGCTATGAATGAGTCCGTGGTGGGCTCAGGTCCGATCCGCATCCCGGGGAAATCCTGCTCCATCAGGTGCCGGATGAAGGTCGTTTTCCCGGTGGAATACTGACCGACCAGAAGCACCATGGGTTTATTATCGAAGTCGGCATCCTCCAGCGCCGGGGAGTGGAAGTCGTGGAAGCGGTAGGTGTCCTCCAGAGGGAAGAGCTTATGGCGGTACAGGCGCTTCAGACCCTCGGAGACATTTTGAAAAAGCTCCGGCTCCTTCTTCCCGTTCCTACTGGACCAGCTAAACATGTTGGGCTACAAAACAGGCTACTACACCAACCTTTCGGGCAGGAAATTGTAAAAACGAGCTGAGCACGCAGGCGACTTGGTGCTGTAAAGTTGAGACGGTCCCGCCCGTGTTCCGGTCACCTCCCCGAGCTCCCACTGCTAATCAATCACCGAAGTTCCGAAGATAACGGCACTTCTGTCTCTTGTGAAACTGTTTTCCAGACTGGACAAAGACACCACAGAATTTCAGTTTTATTTCCTCTATGAAAACGAAAAAGTTGATGTTGTAGAAAGGCAGAAAGCATTTAACTACTTTCTATGTCGACTACGCCAATTGTACTCCTCCTCCGCCTGAAGGGGTAGAAAGGCGGAACTGAACTCTTCATTACAAAATAAAAGTCCTCATATTAAACCGCACACTTCCGTACTAAATGGGTATCATACGTAACTGCCAGTTCGGTACTTTCTCACGTATTATTAGGTTTTGTAGTGTGCAGTTTATGAATAAAAAACAATGACAGAAAACCGTGTTCAGTACACAATTTACATCTGTGTAAATTGTACAGAGTGTACATCTAACACAATTTACACTTATAATGAAGGTCTAATGTGGCATATTATGTATGGTAATATACTATTTTGATATAGCCCCATTTTGTACGTTGCTTTGGCAGCATGCCAAATAATAAGCTGACGTTACGTTTAATAATAAAAAACTCAATGTTGTTGTACTATACTAACTAATAGGATATTGAAATGTAATTAAGTTTTGACTTAATTTACTGAGATTTAGTGCAGACTGCGGCCTGGTTATTCGCTGTTCATGTGTAAAGATGCAAACGCACTCACACTTGCCGACCCGAAGCGTTTTGTGTGTGTGTGTGTGTGTGTGTGTGTGTGTGTGTGTGTGCTCACGCGCTCCGCCTGCTGCTTGAACATCTGCACTCTCGTGAGCACGAGGCAAATTGCATGCAAATCAGATCTGCACGGTTTATCTGCATGCTTCGGCACGTGCAGATTTATTTAAAAGTGCTATTCGTTAGATATGCAACTAAGTAAAAAACGAATCCCTCTTAATGCAATACTAGGTAACGTATAGATTATAGCAAGTGTAAACGGTAATGCAGATTTGATGAAATCAGCAAAAAATGAGGGGTAAAATAAAAAACAAGTAGTGTCTTTTGAATATTCACTGCCAATGTCAAAATGGAACAAGAGCGTTTGATTTGAATAAGCATATTTGCTTGAAATCATGTAAGAGTTGATTCTCACGTGCAACACATGGAGGAAAAACTGCAAACTAGGCAAGGGAATTCACCCTATACTTATATATATATGTTAAGATGATTATTTATATTTAGTGAAATAAAATATGCAGTCGTTTTTTTAATTAATCTAAAAATAATTTGTCAAGTTCACATTTAACTTTAATAAAATCGAGATAGACAGATCGGTACATAGATAGATCAATCTCTTTATTTAGCCCAGAGGGAAATTCACCTATTACAGCTACACAGAGAGTTAGAAGTATACAAAAAGTAATTTAACATAAAAAAAGTAATATAACATTATAAAAAGTAATTGAACATTAACATACTTAACTTTATATACCAGTAATTTAACATTGAATACCTTGGACTTTTATACTTTAACTATCTATCTATCAAAGGCAAGGCACTATACACATTTATTGTGGTTTTACATTTAAATTATTCACCTTTTGTTTTGGGACTGTCCATTATGTATAGTATATGTGTACACCTAGGCATTTCTTAGAAGAAACATGAAACCAACAAGGATTTGTAGCAGTACACGAATTCCCTCTTAATTCAATCTGAAATCAATCGGACAAAGTACAGCTGAGGCAACTGTGTTCTAGTTCTGCTCCCAGACTAATGCCTACCGAGGACTTTTTCTTCCAAATATCTCATTTGCTAACATTCCACAGGTTTGTTTGACTAAATAAAGATAATCTGATCGAAGTAAAGTCTGGATGGAATGAAGGTGGACTGGAATTAATTTATTCTGAGGTCTGAGTTCAATGAAGGAGAAGGATTTGTAATGCATGTGTATTCTCTTAGTGGAAAAAAGGTTGTAGGACCTGTGAGGGAAATGATTCATTTTTACTTTGTAATAGTTTTGTTTTTGTTCTGTTCATGTTCATCTGAGGATAACGCCTAAGAAGTCCATGTCATGTCACTTAGATCAGTACAGAATGTTTATCTGCTATACAGAGACATAAACATGTTCTTCTGTTCAAGGTTCGTCTGCACATCTTCAAAGACCCTAAAACAAAGCCTGTTTCAACTGCCTCAAACCGCTTCTTATCGGTACACAGAAGTGTCATGATCTACTTATCATATATATAGTATTGGTTCAGCACAAGCGCTTCAGAGTGCTCTCATTGTTCTATCCTGCTTTATTCTATCCTGTATTAACCATCTTTCTGTAATAAATCTTTTTTTTTACCTTCAGAGGACAAGTCTGCGAGTGTTGTCTTATTTCCACGAAAATTTGGCGTCTCCTGGCTGGGATGCACAAGTCTTTTCAGCTTTTCTGGACAACAAGCAAACCAGAGGACGCCTATGGAAAAGTTTCACCCTGAAGTCCGTGTTGACACTAAGGCGGTTTGCCCTTTGTTGTGCAGAGTGAAAGACCGATACAGCCTTACCACTGACTGGTAGGAATCATCAAGAATTTAGAATTAGATCTTTATGGCATCATAGTGTATTGCTGTCTGTATGGAAGAGAGTCAATGATATATGAAACGTGCGTATTATATTGAGAGAAGTATTACATGGAGCGATTTCTTATAAGCAGTTCCAGGAACTTTGTCTCTGCGACGGCAGAGATATTGGTGTTTCTTAGATCACCGCTTCAAAACTAAGATATATATATATATATATATACTGACGAGTATATATATAGAGAGCGATAATAACGGTAAAAATATTTGCTAACGGAAAGAGTCCGGATCGAGCAATGAATAAGTAAAGAGAATACTTATTAAGAAGCAAAAGAGGTGCAGTATTTTATCAAGTGATATTATATTATTTTGTCAAGGATATCATCAAGTGGCATGCCCAATTGACTCATTCCATCATACCAGCAGTACATGATACATTTGGCAAATTTAACGCACAGGTAAGTTTTACTGAGATATAATAATAAATAAATACATACATTATTCTATCCTGCTTTATTCTATTCTGTATTAACTATCTTTCTGTAATAAAACTTTAACTTTCAGAGGAGGAGTCTGCAAGTGTTGTCTAATTTCCACGACAGACCCTAAAGGGTTCTTCAATTTGTCTCTTCTATACCCTTCTATGTAGCTCTCTCATAAAGTACAGTGCCTTGTGAAAGTATTCGGCCCCCTTGAACTGTTCGACCTTTTGCCACATTTCAGGCCTCAAACATAAAGATATAAAACTGTAATTTTTTGTG
>JAFFST010053744.1:155786-178671 GCA_022414735.1 Noturus placidus | reverse complement strand
CGTTCCACTTCATGATTGTGTCCCACCTGTTGTTGATTCTTCACAAAAAATTACAGTTTTATATCTTTATTTTTGAGGCCTGAAATGTGGCAAAAGGTCGAACAGTTCAAGGGGGCCGAATACTTTCGCAAGGCACTGTAGTTTCCCTTTCTGAAAAGTTCTAAGTAAAAGTCCATTAGAAATCTTGGAATTAATTCTTGGCTGAATCCTTAATGATCCCAACAACCATTGATGAACTTTATTTATATGTGTGGCTATATATAATATATGAAAGTATATGAACAAACTGCAACAACTGTGAAAATGGAACCACAGAAAATGGCACCAGGTCATTCATTCATTCATTTCACCTGGATGTGCACCATGCACACACACATTCTCACATTGAGGGTGCTTTCATTTTAACATGCCAAGTGGTCTCAGATTAATGACTCAGCATGATCTGTGCATATGTGATGATAACAAATGAGCTCATACCTCTCTAAATTGACACAAAAGCCACTTTTTGCGGTTCATTTGATTTGTACATTGTGAATACAAAGTGGTCTCAGTCCACTTCATATTTTACTTTATAGATAAAAAACTTGAGATTTGATGAACATACAGTACTGAGCAAAAGTTTTAGGCACCATATATATATATATATATATATATATATAGGTTTTTGTTGGGTTTTTTTTTTTTGTTATAGATGTCTATTTTATGACTTCTACATTATCAAGTCAGTACAAGAACATTTTAGATTCCCAAACATTAGTTTTACAACACACAATTAAATATTACAGAAAAATGTTTGTATGTCAGTAAAGAAAGCAGCATGTTATATAAGAGACCACTTTTCAGACAAAAAAAAAACACAATGAAGGTTGCTGGGTTTTGCTGCAAAAATAAGAAATAATTGTGATAGTCAAAGCCTCCAGAAGAACTTTTGTCTGGTTCTGCAAGATGCTCAATAAAACTAACAGCCAATTTCCTTATAAAACTGCACAAATTATACCTGAGACTATTATTTTTTTGTGTCACACAATATATTGACTTTGTTTCATTTACTACTGTTTACTGCCCTTTACTGTATTTTTAAAAGAAGAAACCATACCATACCATCCATCTTCAACCGCTTACTCCTTTTCAGGGTCACGGGGGAACCTGGAGCCTATCCCAGGGAGCATCGGGCACAAGGCGGGGTACACCCTGGACAGGGTGCCAGTCCATCGCAGGGCACAATCACATACACACACACCCATTCATACATTACGGACACTTTAGACATGCCAATCTTTCTAACATGCATGTCTTTGGACTGGGGGAGGAAACCGGAGTACCCCGAGGAAACCCCCGACACACGGGGAGAACATGCAAACTCCGCACACACATGGCCCTGGTGGGACTCGAACCCCGGACCCTGGAGGTGTGAGGCGGACGTGCTAACCACTAAGCCAAGAAACATTTAATTTAATTATTTTGAAGGCATCTTTGCTGTGCAGCATTTCTTTGCATGTGCCTAAAACTTTTGCACAGTAGTGTACATAAGTCCAGTTTTCTGTCACCTTTTTTTTTTTTTTTTTTTTTTTTTTTTGTTTTCTGTCACCTAACGGAAAAACAACCCATATGGTTTCTGCAGGGTCATGTGGTCCCACAATAAGGTCAGCCTTTTAGGTTTAATAGAGCCACTATTGCATTAGCAATTATGCTATAGCGCTTAAGTTGTTAGGCAGCAGTAAACATAGTATTGTGTCAGCGAAACAATACTGTTTGTTTTGCCTGCTCTGTTTTTCATCCAAATCATAGCATTTCATCATGTGATAGCATCATGTAAAGTAATCATTTTGAATAACACTATTAACACAGAAAAATCCTCAGTGTTTTTTTAACACCCAGTGTGTTGATTTTACACCCTACAGTGTTTATATAAGTCCATTGGACACAAATGAACATTCTGGGTGTTAATTCAACACATGGGATTTTACTGTGCAGTTGTTACACAAATTCAGTATTAAAATATGGTAAAGGAGTTATGGTCTCATTAGTGCTAACATTTCCAGAAATAGGACTGATTCCCCTTTTGAGTCTACTCGTATTGTGAACACCAATAGCACTGAGACTATTTGTAGCCTGTAGTTCCCTTTTGGGCGTACTTTAACAGGACTGAGTGTGGTTCATTTTAAAAAGAACTATAAGTGAGAGTAGTTAATCCACCTGCCGGCATGTTTTCGACAGTGGTAGAACCCAGAGGAACCAAATATATATGTCCCAAATTTACATAAATGAAAGTGTCATCTGAGAAAAATCTCATTTTAAATAAAAAACCACAAACACTTAATTTTACTGTTATTGAGTTTATTAGTAGTTTTAGTTGAAGACTCTTGACTCTCCATGGCTTCTTGGGGCAGCTCTTGGTGACTCTCTGCAGGTAACAGCTCCTCCACTGGCACTTAGAAGTCTTCCATATGGAGAGACTGTTACATCCAGCGAGCACCACACCTGAACCTGAAATGGCATCTGCATTTGCTAGTACAGCTCTCAGAAGGAGGTCATCCAGTACACATGCAAAAAAAAATAAATAAAAAATAAACACATTTAAGAAAACAGTCCAAATAGCTTGATGCTTATTTTATAGATTCAAAATTACCAAAGGAATTATTAAGAGTCCAAATATCAAAGGTATTTTTTACCTTGCTTTTTTATTTAGCTACTCTGCAGTGTCACGTGTTCTTCTCTGTGTTATAACCAGCTCACATATTTCTGACAATCCTATCAGTTCTTTTCCCTCTGTACAGCACTTAGTCAATGAACTTTACCCGCTTTTGTCCTATTTCCTTGAAAGCAACAATAAAAACACTTGAATTTAGTCACTTTGACCCCTGTAACTACAGGCATTAAAAATATGTTCAAGAAAGATCCAGATTCACATAATTTACCAAAAAATAAAAAAAAGAATGTCTTACTATAAATTGTGTGAGAGCACATGAGGTGGATGAGCTACTTCAGATAATTGTAAAAGATGATGTATTTCCACTGAAAATTTGCAATAGCACTTGGACAATGAACTTTAACCACTCTTGTCCTATTTCCCTGAAAGCAACAATAAAACCATGAGACACTTTGACCCTTGTAACTTCAGGCATTAAAATATGTTCAATTAACCTTTTTTTTTCATGCAAGATCCAGATTCACATAATTTAACAAAAAAAGAGGAGGATGAGCTACACAGATATTTATAAAAGATTATGTATTTCCACTGAAAATGTGCAATAAGCTTGCCCAACACACAGACCAATATCTCATACTTCAACTACTTGTACAAAGACATTATGATTTTCTGTAGCCACCTTTCAAATGAAATTATTCACCTACCTTTTGCAGCGTTCACCTCATATGATAGTAATATAGGCTACAGGAAGTATTCGCAGTATGTGGTGATTTAAGAAGAGTTCAAATGTATAACAACACAAAAGTCTAGATGTGATCTGATCAAATTGCTTTTAGTGGTTAAAATCTAGACATAAAGGTAAAAGCTAAAAATGGGAGATAGTTACATTACCTGTAACACCTTTGACAGACAGACTGCAGTGTGCTGTCCTCAGTTCCTTATTGCCTGTTTGCTGACTGCTACAGTGGTTAGTAGATTATTACACATACAGTACGTGTTCTCAATGAGTAACAAGCCCCACTCCCTATACTGCATCCGGTTACTTTATCATTTCTATTGTAAGAACTAATTCACAAGGACTTGTTTGGTGGACACTCAACATAATCTGGAACATTCCAGAATTACAGTACATTTTCTGTCCCATCCACAAATTTTCATAGAACTGATGATCAGAATGCCCAGAATATAAAATAAATTTCTGGTTGAGTACAAAAAAGTTGTCTCAAAACAAAATCAAATAAAATTAAAATCAAATAAAAAAATCTTTTAAAATATTGATTATAATTCAAGTATACCACCAAAAATAGCCATTTTTTGGATGGCCAAATTGTACAAGATCATGTATAATAGATAAAATAAGTGTTCAAATCTTTCTTTTCTTGTATGGTATGGTTGATTTAAGTGTCTTTTAATTGTGTAAAAATATCTAATTTATTAATTTATTTTAAATTATAATAATTTAATGTGTGTTCCACATTTTGCACTCAACCCTGTTACGGAAAGTTATATAGCTTGATTAAGGAAATAGAAAAATATTAGGACACATGACATTCAAGAAACTACATCAGGACATCATGGCTAGAAGACAGGTAAGTGTCCTCTTCTATTTTCTTTATTTTTATCATCTTTTTAGCATTGGTTGCCTATGTCCATGTTAACAAGTCAACCCTGCTACTAACAGTATGAGTGTAAAAAGGTACTTATTTTAAAGTTTTCTTTTTTCTTTTAATAAGTGTAATGTCATGATCTTGACAGGGACATTTCATTCTTAAATCAGCATCTTTCCCTGAGAAAATGTAAATATTAACATCAGTGCACAACCCTATTACCTACAACTCTGTTAGTAGTAACCCTGTTTTAGTAACAGGGTTGTGCAACAGTAACAGGGTTGCACACTTCAGTTTTTTAAACAAGGTCAATCTTTATAAGATTTAATAAGAGATGTTTATATAAATTGAACCTTAAATATAAATACAATTTGAAAGGTTATAGAACATCTGGTGGGAATACAGTGAGGGTTGGAAGTTGCTTAGACACAGGTGCATGAGGCCAGCCATGGAAAGAGTGAACCAGATGATGTAGATGACACATTGAAAAGGAAAGCTAACATGCTTATTAGGGGTGGATATTCCAGATGCAGTAACACTCTTTAAGGTACTAAGTGAGGATCCATCCAGTGTCAAATTATTTTATGTGGATGAGGTGGCTGTTGAGGAGTACATAAAAGGAATGCCAGAAAACCTTACCTTAACACCTGGGCACATTAGTTACCATGACTTCAGCTGCCTGTGTTCTACAATGGAGAACATTCATTAGACCAAATCAGCTCTGACTTGTCGAGGCATGAACTCCGCAAAACCTCTGAAGGTATGCTGTGGTTGATTGGATTGGGATTTTTTGAAGCGTAACATGGTATACTTGGTCTGCAACAATGTTTAGGTAGTTAGTATGTGTCACTGTAACATCCACATGGATGCCAAGACTCAAGGTTTCCCAGCAGAACATTGCCCAGAGCATCGCATTTCCTCCACCAACTTCCCATAGTGCATCATGGTGCCATCTCTTCCCCAGGTAAGTGACACACACACACACACACACATACACACACACACACAAACACACACACACACACACACACACTGCGGTCCACAAGATGTAAAAGAAAATGTGATTCATTAGAGCAGGCCACCTTCTTCCATGGCTCCATGGTCCAGTTCTGATGCTCACATGTCCATTATAAGCACTTTCTGCTTTCTGTGTCAGCATGGGGACTCTGACCAGTCTGCAGCTACGCAGCTACATACACAGCAAAGTGTGATGCTCTGTGTGTTCTGACACCTTTCTATAATTTCCAGAATTAACTTTTTCAGCAATTTTAAGCTACAGTAGCTCTTCTGTGGGCTCGGGCCAGACAGGCTAGCCTTCGCTCCCCACAAGCATCAATGAACCTTGGGTGCCCATGACCCTGTCATCAGTTCACTGGTTATCCTTCCTTGATGAAACAGGGAACACTCCACAAGACCTGCTGTTTTGACGAAGCTCTGACCCAGTTGTCTAGCCATCACATTTTAGCCATTGTCAAAGTCACTCAGATCATTAAACTTACCCTTTTTTCCTGCTTCCAACACATAATGTTCACTTGTTGCCTAATATAGCCCACCCCATTGACAGGTGCAATTGTAACGTGATAATCAGTGTTATTCACTTCACCTATCAATGCTTTTAATGTAATGGCTGATTGGTGTATACTGTTGTATGTTTTGCATTTTAATAAAAAAATCTTCTAAAAAGATATTTTCAACATGTTGACAAAGAGGACAGTTCATACTTTTTTGTACTGTTATGTTTTGTGTAATGTGTCATTGCAACCCTGCATTCAACCACACTATTTTACAATTTTAATAGAAAATAATTTTAAAAGATGTTTTAAGCTCAGGATAATTTTTCAGGTCCCCAATATTGGTAAAACGATTATATCAAAATCAACACGTACAAGCTAAAACATCTAATGAATAAATAATCTTTGACACCTGAGCTGGATGAATACATTTTTCTAAAGGTTTATTACCTCTTTTCTTAAAATACATAACAGAAAATGTGAACTAAATATGTAAAATTTTGAAGAATTTTGATGCCTAAATTGTCCTCCTCCTATCTGGAATGTCCCATCTAAATCTAGGCCTAGAGGCTAGGATCTTTAATTCCAGTCAAGGGAAATTGTAATGCTACAGCATATAAAGACTTCTTGTACAATTGTGTGTTTCCAACTTTTTGGTAACAGTTTGGGGAAAAAAAAGATATTGGTGTGATGTCAGCTGTCCACATGCGTTTGGTGATATAGTGTATGTCATGTGATTTTTTTTAAATGGTAGTTATTGCTGTGGTATACGAAGAAACTGCTTCAGAACTTGAAGAAAGAAATTAAAACAAACAATCAACTTCACATTGGAGAATGTAACTTCACGGTGGAGACTGGAACTGCACGATAGATAATGTAACTTCATGGTGGAGAATGCGACTTCACGATGTAGAATGGGACTTCACGATGTAGAATGGGACTTCACGATGGAGAATGGAACTTCACGATGGAGAATGGAACTTGACGATGGAGAATGGAACTTCACGGTGGAGAATGCGACTTCACGATGTAGAATGCGACTTCACGATGGAGAATGGGACTTCACGATGGAGAATGGGACTTCACGATGGATAATGTATCTTCATGGTGGATAATGCGACTTCACGATGGAGAATGGGACTTCATGATGGAGAATGGGACTTCACAATGGAGAATGGGACTTCACGATGGAGAATGGGACTTCACAATGGAGAATGGAACTTCACGATGGATAATGTAACTTCATGGTGGAGAATGCGACTTAACGGTGGAGAATGCGACTTCACGATGGAGAATGGGACTTCACGGTGGAGAATGTAACTTCATGGTGGAGAATGTAACTTCATGGTGGAGAATGTAACTTCACGGTGGAGAATGTAACTTCACGGTGGAGAATGTAACTCTGCTTCATGTCAAGCTTCATAACACCACCCCACTTTTGATTAGTTTTCTTTACAGCATGACCCGTGCTTTATTCCTTACTCAAATCAATACTCTAACCATGTCTTAGTTTAGTGGAAATTGTGTTGTATTCTTTAATCAGGTATCTTAATGGTTACGTTTACTTCACTCAAGAAGTAACTAGAAGCGCCATTAAACTCTCAGGGGTGGTTTCTGGAAACACAGAGTGAATCGCGTTTGGAGTTTTTGTCCCTCTGGTTGTGCCGTAGTTGTATATGGACGGGAGAGTTGCTATGTAAGAAACTGTTATGCTAACTAGCTAACAATCATTAGCTAATTAGCTAATAATCATTAAAAACCGTTACTACGCTTTTAGCGCATTGCACATTTTGGTGTAACGTTAATATTTTAGATTTTAAATTGTTTGAATTTTTTTAAATAATGTAACACGAGCTAATATGTGTAAGTGTAGTTTAGAAGCAGCTCTTCAGCTAGCTAGGCTATGACTTCTTCTTGAACGTTGGTTGACAATGCACAACTTAGCCGGTTGGCTATCTGCTAGCTAGTGCACTTCTTCAGCATTTACCCTTAACTTGGTTTTAAGGAGGAGTACATGTGATGTGTGGCATTAATCTTCGTGTTTAATTTTACTATCAAGGGAACTAGTTCGCCTAACCTGCTAACAAGTCATAAATACAAACATGCATTATGTTTTATGTTGCATGATAAATAATTTAGCAAATCGTAGAAGCATTAATCCCAAATGAACACATAAGATACGGAAAGTTAATTTGCTGTACAATCATGCCAACACACCCAGATGCTGTGGTTGCCTCTAATAAACTCATAGGAATGTGCAATATTGTGTGTGTGTGTGTGTATATATATATAAATTTTAATATTATAAATTTATTTCAGCAGAATGGCGGATTGCACGACGTTAGAAAGCCTCCTGGAGATGGGTTTTGACAGAAACAGAGCGTAAGTTATGAGTTTATCTGGTTATGAATCATTGTATATGATTCTCCTGCACTAGTGATTCATTTTTGTGTTGTTGTGAAGGGAGAAGGCTGTAGCACACACTGGCAACCAGGGCATTGAGCGAGCTATGGACTGGTAAGCGTAATTGTTTGACCGCTGTAATGATGCTGTGGGTCAGCTTTGTTTTCATTTTCCTCATTGTCCTCCACAGGCTGATGGAGCACGAGAACGATCCAGACATAGACGAGCCGTACGTGCCACCAACAGGGAACGTTCTCATTTCAACAGAACAACCAAGTCCGTCCCAGCCTGACCCTGAACTCACTGAGTGTAAGACATTCTTGCTTCATTGCACAGCAGTGGGTTTTTGTTTTGTTTTGTTTTTCAGGCAAGTTTTTATTGCAGATGTGGGGTTTCATTTTAAAGTGACACAGATTATAGACTCCTTTTCAAAACAACTAAAATTTAAAATTAAAACGGCTGACTCGTTGCGTTGTGATTGGCCAAAAACCTCAAGCGTGTATTGGAAATGTAACGCGTCTTGGGTCAGCTTCAGTTTCCAAGTCTTCTAAAGTAATTCTAAGCTCCTAAGCAAGATGTTGTCAGTTTTACTGACCAGTCAGTTTGAGCCCGAGTCAGATTCAGAAAATGCAGATGACAAATAAATAAAGATAACGTTTTGTTTAACGATTTGCTGTTGTTGCTGTTTAATGTCATTTTTTTATTTGATGATTTTCTGCTTATTATATCTGATAATTTGTTGTCAGCTTAATTTCGCACACTCTTCACTTCTTAAAGTCACCATCATTAATGCATTAATGTACTGTAAATGTAACTGTTCATTTTTGTTTTCATCATGCATAAAATCCAGTTGCTGAAGAGCTGGCAGAACTGGAAGATCCCAAACAAGCAATGACAGAAGAGGAAAAGAAAGAACAGATTAAAAGGTTGGAGACATGAAAAAGGGGACAAAATTTGGACTCAATGTGTTGACCGTAGAAGAGAAGTGCTGATGTTTTCCATTTCTGCTCAGGCTTGAGGAGTTGATGAGGGTGAAGCAGGAGGAGAGGAGAGAGAGGGAGCGGCAGGAGGAGGTGGAGAGGGAGAAACAGAGGAGGAAACAGGGCCAGGAGCTGCAGCAGGTCCGACAGAAGCTGCAGGACGATGAAATGAAGCAGCTGGCTGAACAGCGAAGGAGAGAGAAAATGGAGGACCGATTGGCAAAGTACTGCGAGCGCTGGATAATAAACTGTGCCAACACTCTTTGTAGTGCAGCTTTTCTGTTCTCATCTGGTGTTTGATCTTTTTCAGGCAGAGAGTCAAAGAGAAGATTGCACGTGACAGAGAAGAGAGGGCACGCAAGGTATTTACTTATGGATTTAAAAAAAAATTAATTTCCTGTTAACGTGACCAGTGAGATGCAGCTGGGCTGGCTTCCTGTTTTTTAAGGGCTCAGTTTGTAGATTTTAGAGGCTTTTGGCTTCAGTTGTTCTGGTGAAATTATGTATACCATGTTTATACTTTTAGGGAAATGGGGTGGAGCTAAATTTTGGGCCAGAAAAATACCAACTTAATTGAAGCCTCTGATTAAGATACAAAAACCTACCCAGCTCAAATGCATGCAATACCCATCCTCCCTCCCTCTCTCCCTTAGTAACCACACACACACATAATTATCATATGACTTTGAGTACTCCCACATTACTGCCTCCTTAAACCACTGTTCGATCACATGTGGGTCTTTTTGCAGTTTGGCGGCAGCTCTTCGAGTACAGCCCTGATATCTCCTTCCGAGGCTACTCCCCAGTCTCCTCCTGAGAACCAGGGACCTCCTCCAGCCAAGAAAGACTACGATGAATGTCGGATACAGGTAGTCTACAGATATGTTCAGACTTTTCTGTCTACAGAAGGTCTTGTCTATGTAATGTTTGCTGCAGCTGACTTCCCCCCCCCTTCCCTCTTGCCTCTCCCCTTTCCCCTGCGCTAGGTTCGTCTGATGGACGGCTCTGCTCTGATGGCAGTCTTTAAGGCCCAGGAGCCTCTGGCTGCAGTGCGAGTGTATGTGCAGATGAATAGCTCTGAGGGTGAGGACTTTACCCTTCTATCCCCTTACCCTCGCCGTGTCTACACAGAGCTCGACATGGAGAAACCTCTACGTGAGCTGGGTAAGAAAAATTCAAGTTGGGATGTTTATAGAGTTATGGGCTACTTCCACTCAGGGCTATAACGTATTTCTGTTTTGAAATAGCGTGGTTCTTGCATTTCCGGTAGGATTGTTTACATCTGGCAATGCAGCAAGACACGTCATTAGCAACAGCACAATTCTTTTTGCAGTGAACTGTGTGGGCTAATGTTAATGTGGGTGTTTGTTTCTGTCAGTGGGTATTTTCTTACCTTCATAGTAACATATGATGGAACATCCAGTTTGAAGCTTTTCTCCAGCTTACTAGAAGGAGCTTTGCAAGCGGGCTTTCATATATGAGATATTTCAATTTATTTTACGAGGCACATGCAGACACCATGGGTAAAATATACTATTATAGTGGAGGAACCGTTTTGGTTATAATGCAAGTGTTTGGAGACACTTGTCTCTCATGATCTATAAAAGTGATTAAATGTTTGAAATTGTGGTTGTAGACAAATGTATTTGTGCCAACATATTAATTTCTTTCATTAGAAAACTAACTTTTTTTTGGTAAATATAATTTTTTTTTAATGGACGGAGCAATATATTCCAAAAAAGCAGCCAATAAGTGTCCAGTGTAGGTGGGAACTCCTTTAATACTGTTTAAAAAGCATCTCAGTGGGATTTCTCAAGAAATCAGTTGAGAAAATGCCAAGAATACATTTATGGAAATTCTAGGCAAAAAGTCTACTTTGCAATATTATACAATATTAATTATTTTGTTTAAATTATTGGATTTTTTTTATCATAACATAAAGTGGCTTAGTGGTTAGCACATTCGCCTCACACCTCCAGGTCCGGGGTTCCATTCCCACCGTGGCCATTTGTGTGTTGTGGGGGTTTCTCCCCCAGGATGCATGGTAGGCTGATTGGAATGTCCAAAGTGTCCGTAGTGTATGAATGGATGAGTGAATGTGTATGTGATTGTGCTCCATGCTCCCATGGATAGGCTCCAGGTTCCCCGTGACTCTGAAGGAAGGATAAGCGGTATAGAAGATGGATTTTTGTTATTCCAGAGTGTTGATGACTTTATTAGTATCCTAAAATAAATTTTAAAAAAAATAGTGTGTTTAAACAGATGGGTGACAAACTAAAGGAAAACAGGAATAAACGAGTGCAGATGCTTCCAGACAGATGTGATTAAGCCATTTGCTACAATGAAGCATCACTGCAAATCAATAGAGTTCTTCAGACTGATCACTTTTGTCCTTTAATGATGAAACATTCGTATCCTGAGGGGAGTGGTCTCTTCCACCATGACTCTGCCCCCATCCACAGGGCATGAAAGCTCACTGAAACATTTGCTGTAAATCATGTCGTTCACAGTAACAAAAGCTCAAATCTAATTCAACACATGGGATTTTGGACCAACATGATAGACCACGCACTCCAGCAAAAGCCTAGAAAAGTCACACTATTAAAATACAAGTTGGATATGAATTGTTGATGCAAATAACCTGAAGAAAGTTACACTGCAGTGTGAAGGCATCTGGACCCCAGGAGGATGCATGGAACCAAACGATTTTTATTTTAATTTCAGCTGTAACATTATTCTATATCCCAATCCCATCAGAAGGCATGTGTTTTGAGCTCCCTTCAGTTCTGACCTTTTGGAGTGGGGTTTGTTTTGCTTACAGGCCTTGTTTTCCCTTTTCCTCAGGTTTGGTGCCTTCTGCTGTCCTTGTGGTTGCAAAGAAATAAAGGCAGACTAGTTTTATCCACGTTCTTCCTTCGCTTCTCAGTCAACAGAAGACAAAACTGGCTACAATTGTGGACCGGATTTTATCTCACACGTCGTTTAAACAGTTGAACAGGTCTTAATGGGTATTATACCAATAAAACATATAATCACACTGACAGCAGAGCTAAGTGAACACTCAAGTTCTGGTTCTTATCCTTTATTTCGGTGATTCTGCTGTGTATTATTTCTTGCTGCTTTTGGAATAAATTTCATTTTTTGGCCTGTGGCCCTACTGTAAATAAAATACACTTAACCATTACAGTTGGTACATACATCAGTTGTGAATGAGCTACTTATAGACGGAAAGCAAACATTTTTAAAATAGACATCTTTATTCATGAAAAAAGATGACATAAAAGGACAAATGCAGTTAAACCTTCTGAAATATATTATATAGAAACATCCAGGATGCCCGTTGGGTGTGGAGGGTGAAAACTTGAAGTAGAGCTGTTGCCATTTAAAAAAAAAAAGATGTTTCCCAGGCATGAAACAAAGCCTTGTACATAACATGTTATCTGCACCTCATATACAAAAAGCATGTCAAGTAAATATATCTATTAACGTGACTTCTCCCTGTAACACTATCACTTTTCATGTTCTGAACATTACACATCACACCACTCAAGACTAACAAGGAAATACGACGTGTCTAAATAATTATATGAACACCACAACATATCGAGATGTCATACTGTCCTTTGCAGCAGTATCATGCAGAAACAATATGGACATTTACCTTACGATAAAAACAAACATTTACTTGTACAATTTTTCATTTTACAGTTTGGAATTGTTTTATGGTATGATAAGCTAGTCTAAATATGGAAATATTTCTAGACAGCTTTACTAAATTACAGTATTAATTGACCATTTAAAAACACACAAACCACTGGTAAAGTTTTTTCTTTTTGCACAGAGAACATTTTATTCTCTTGCACAAATAAAAGAAATCCCCTTAGTCTTGTTTATTGAAGATATTCTTTTTTCCTTTATAAGACCCCTTACACGGTCAGTATTATTATTATTAGGTCTGGGCAATATATCAATATTATGAAATTACATGATACACATTTCTAAGATATCGTTGGTACGGTGATGTATTTAACGTTTTTATTAATTACAAATTAAAATGGTACTGGATGGATGCCGTTGATTGACCATTAAAAAAAAACTTAATCTTTATCTTTGTAGGCATTAAAGAAAAGTATCATCAAACTCAGTTTAATTGTTTTGTTTATTCTACTACTGTTTTGCAGGCAGTTTGCTAGCTCAATTATATTTACGGATGTGTATCGTAGAAATGTCAAAGTATCGTGATATATTTGTCATATCGCCCAGCCCTAGTATTTATCATGTTATAAAATGAAAGGCAATGGGCAAAAATATATAGTTGTTTGGTTTAGTTCTGGTCAGCAATGTCATGTTTTCCTGTGTGTTTGATAGCTGTCATGTATTATAAAGTACAAACACGGTAGGAGTGGCAGCTTTTACCACAGTAGCGGATTACAAAACGGAGGAGAACCACTGGGGTAAGGACAGTCAGCGTGAGTTAATCATCAAATCTAACCATGAACCTGCAACAACTGTACAAGCTTGGTTTTGTTGCATGTCCAAATATGATTACACATACACACAAACAATTAATACAAGCTATCTTACTGCTCTAAGGGCTTGACATGTACATTTGTGACAAGTTAAAAGCTTAGAAAAAAAATGATACAAAGATGTATTCCACAGAGGGACACTGTTTAAAAAGGCAGATATACTTCAGTCTGACTTTCAGAGTCCAGAAAAATCACCAAGTACAAAACCCAGGCTGGAACAGTC
This sequence comes from Noturus placidus, assembly GCA_022414735.1. Classification (NCBI taxonomy): domain Eukaryota; kingdom Metazoa; phylum Chordata; class Actinopteri; order Siluriformes; family Ictaluridae; genus Noturus; species Noturus placidus. Next base: position 164,768 of record JAFFST010053744.1, on the reverse strand, counting down.
ATTACCATGGTATGTGAATAAATTTTGGAAATTAGCTGTCCATCAAAGCACTGAGGGGAAAAAAAGTTATTCAGCTCACGTGCATCATCACACTTCCATTAAACATCTACTTCTGGCCATGGCAAACGTGTTCAGTGTGAGATCTTCCCGGGTGTATGAAAGGTGATACTGCGGCACACAGACCTGTCGGGCCCCTAACTAGAAGGGTAGTACTGATTGTACTGGTTCCAGGGGTTGGAGTAGCCACCATATCCTCCATACTGCTGTTGCTGAAAAACAGTATGCAAATTTTGATACATGAAATTTTGCAAATTGGAAACAGCTAGAGTATTATTATTTATCTTCATTTACCCAAAGTACATCTTTCCTGTCACGTGATACAACATATGCATGAATAAAAAGGATTCATTGCGCACATGAAACAAGAACTACATGCAAACCAAAGCTAAGTCCTGCATACCTGATACCAGTTGCTATAGTTTCCATACCCACTCATATCTCCACCCATCACTGGAGGAGGAGGAACAGGGGGCATAGTAGGCGGAACTGCTTGTGCAGGTGCTTCTGTACCAGAGTCATCATCCATTTTACTCATTTTCTCTGGATCGTCGCTATCACTAGAATGATTAAAACAAAAAGTTTTTAGCACTGTGCTAAAACGTACATGAAACCTGAAACAGAGATTGAATAAATATTGTTGTCCGTGTAGTTTCTCTGACCCGTTCTCTGCTCCACGCTTCTTTGCACCGAGATCATTCAGAAGCTTCTGGTGTTCCTCGTAGATACTCAGCACACTGCAAATACGCAATCATAAGTGTCATCAGCTACATTGGACCAGGTAATACAAGACATACATGCATGCTGATACTCTGATTTTTCCGGTAATCAGATTATTTAAGTGTCACATAAACAGCCATGTTAAGATACTATGGATAGTTTTTCCATATAACATTAACTCTGTTCACACCGGCAACGATATGAGACGATAAAGAGGCCCGAAGTCTGTGACATCAGACATTAGATGAAGCGTCTGTTGGCGTCTTGGAGTGGGTGGGGCAAGCAGCACAACAAAGTTGAACAATGGTTAAATTGATGCAAATAAGAAAACATGATTTGGGGTGTAAGGAACTAAGGCATGTTTCTTTTCTCACCAGACTTGGAAACATTTGGGGGTTTTTTTGGCTCCACATATTCATTACAACTTGCTCCTGAGGGAGTTCGTGATGCTTACTGTACTGATAGGATTGAATGAACCAAAATAGAAGCCAGAATAGGAAACTGAAATAATGAAAAGCAAACTCAGTAGACAGTGATGCACTTGGGGGGGCATGTATTGTAGTTGGATATAGTTGTGTGGAGATCACAGTAGCCTAGCACTACCAGTGAAACCATGGCAACTGGCAGTAAAGATAGAAATGCCCACAAGCTGACCAGCGCAGAGCAATTTGATTGACACAAGGTGTAAAAATGCTGCCTGGGTGAGTACAGGGTAAAACCACAGGCATCAACAATAAAATGAAAGGTTATGGTTTCGATTAAAAGATAACGGTGGTGCACAAAATGTTTCTTAATTTCCCCCAAAATCGACAGCTGGCCTATTATGATGAAGGAAATACGTTATCAAAATGATCTTATCCTAAGTAACTCCTGACCTTTGCACTGTGGTCCCAAAATCCTCAGCAAACTGCAGGCCTCTTTGGGAAAAGAGGATCTTGAGGTCTGACGAGAGAGGTGCAGCTAAAGCTTTGCTCACGCACTGCTGGACTCCTCCTCCATTGAGCCGCAGATCCCCAGATAGCTCCAGGTCCAGCAGGTTCAGGTAGAGCTTACTGTTGTCCTGGACAGACAGACACACACATCATTTAAATGTGCAGCAGAGCCATCAAATCGCCCTTGCTCACTGACGTCCTGTTCAGACTTGGTATTAACATCTGTCTCGGGTGAGTCGATCACAAGAAGACAACCGAACCATTCACACCTGACCACTAGTGATACTACTAGGCATTTGCTGAAATATATTTTGTGTAATTATTATTAATTTGTATTTGTGGTATTATTATTTGTGATTTTGTTGAGGTGGGGAATATATACACCATAGGCTATTTATTTTCCCATATAATTAAAAACAAAAAAGTAATAATTCAACATGGCAGACTTTAACCAATTTCTGAGTCACAAGCTGATGGATGTACAACTGAGGAGTAAACGTGGTACTCTGAAGCACACTGGGCCTACACCTCATAGCAGTGAAATTTCAAAACAAACTGTGCACAAACATATGTAGAATTAAAACAAAACGACAGAATTTCAAATACGTGCATGCATTTCTTACTGGACTAATCTCAATGGCCTCTTGCAGCACAGCACGAGCCCGCGATGGATTCTTGCCTAATTTGTGAAAAAAGCGGGCCAGTTTAATGGAGTAAAAGGCATGAAGGTACGGCTTGTCTTTATTCTCTTCAACTGCCTCCTTTAGCAGTGACTCTGCCTTTTCCAGATGACCCAACCTCCTCTCTAGCCCCACCCTCCGGAGCCGCACCATGGCCACGCCAGGCATAGCCTTCTCTAGAGCTTCTAGGATACGCTGTGCCTCCGAGGTATTACCTGCAAGAGAACATAACACAAATATAAATATTAAAGAGAAACATTTATTTATAAATATTTATTAACACTGTAAAACGGTTTCACCAATTCACTTGCAGCAAAGATGCAGTACATTTCTACTACCAGTCTGTGCAGTCTATAGCAATTTTGTACAAAGAAGCTGCCGATGTCAGAGCCAGTGCCTAATTTCAACCGCTTTACAAGTTCCCACTGCAAAACAACCGGATCTCAGCTGGCAAAATCAGCTTGGTTCCAACAGCAAAATTCTGCTGGTTTGGACCAGTGGAGTCAGGGGATTGGGGTGATACAATATTTGTCACCATGGCAACTTGAGCAACATATGAATTTTTACAGTGACAAATAAAAAATCAGTTTTTTTCCTGTTTATTTTAAGAAGTCAAATAAATATTGAAATTTTTTTTTACTGACAATTGCAACAAACTAGATGTATATAACTACTTCTAAATAAAGAAATTAAAAACAGTCTTATTTTTGTACTTATTGTAAATACTGAAGGATTTGACATGTAACCTGTAAACTCCCCCACTATTCTGCACATCCGATCATATTTTGGCTCTGAAACTAGTAGAAACACAGGCTGTTTTAAAAAATGATTTCAGTACCAGCATTTCATCAGTACAAAGGTGATATAATTTCACAATGAATGTTGCTTGCATTTAATCCTTGTGACAAAAGTGATGTCTGACCGCTAACAAGTAACTTGTCATGTTTCCTTTACCCTTAAGGTGTTCCTCACCGTGTCTCTCCTCAAACATGGCCCACTGAAAGTGAAAACTGTGCTTGTATGGCAGGTGGATTTCACAAGCTCGTCGATATACACTGCGTGTCTCCTCCAGACTGCGTGGCTCTAGATAACGCGCATACTACGACACACAAAAAAAAACACCATCAAATAAAAGTGCCACACTGATTCGTTGTATTCACCAAGATACACTCAGTTTGTCTTCCTCTACCTTATCCCAGAACTCCTCATAGAGTGCACAGGCAATGAGGCAGCGTTCAAACAGAATCTGCACCCTGCTATGGCCAGCAATGCCTTCTTTGACCTCTGAACCCTCCTGACCTTCCATACCCGCCCCCTCAGTGACCGCATTTGCTGCCTCAGCTTCAGCCATCTCCCAGTCCAGGTATGTGTGCCAGGCTTTCAGCTGGGTCCTATCCAATGGTTTCACATGGAAATATGGCCTCTTAATCTGAAACAGGGAATGGGAAAAAATAAATTAAAAACATTACAGGAGTCACAACAAGAAAACAGGACCGGACTTTTAATTTTAAAACAGGAGAGAAACACTGCAATTCTATACAAACTCTTACCGCGTCTTCATAATTCCATCTCTTCCTGACCTCAGCCTCATTCTGCTGATACATTTCCTCTCTCCTAGCCAAGATCAGCTCCTGCATTTTCTGCACTGCCTCTTCCTACATGGAAAAAATATATAATACTATACAACATGACCAGGAAAAATGGCTGACACCATAATAATGAAAGGAACACACGCTGTTGTTGTGGCAGTTTTATTGTAAATCAGGAAGTGGTTAAGCCAGGGAGAGCAAGTGAGACCTCATAGTTGAAAGATTTCCAATAAATATTTGTGAAGTATCACATGCAAAAAAAACCCTGAAATTTGGAACAGTTCAGAATTATATGCGTTATAAAATTACATAAATGTCAGATAAGTGCCACAGTCTGTGATTTATGAACCAAAGAGCACTCAGAATATGGCGAAATGTCAACTGAAGACAGGTGAATAATCAAATGTAAGTTACCCCAAATTCATTGTATGCTGGATCTGTTATGTGTAGGGACTTTCATGGAAAATGTGAATTAATGAAACTTGGAAAAGAGAGTTTAAAGGCTGCAAGTTTGAAAGACACAAGACCCAAACGTCAATGGTCAAATATTAAGAGACAAGCAGTTCTCAAACAGACAGCAGGTACACCAATATACAAATGTTATTTATTTATTTATTATTATTTTTTTTTTTACAAACATGCTTAAGATTTCACCCTGTTGTTGGAAAATTTTAAGTTCAAATTCTGAAGTTGCCACAAACATCCAAAAAAGGACATTTACAACCCCTGCCTCTCCCCTCACAAAAAAATTGCCTTTGATATTGATAAAAACTAGTCAGGATTTGGCGAAACTCCCCGATATTTGGAGGAGCTCGCAATTTTTTCAAAATTACAGCAGATTTGGGCCAAGACACGCCATGACATCATCACAACGTGCATTCAGCCAAAAGCCTTCTTCGATTCACATGCGTCAGAAATGAGTACAGCTAAAAGGTCTCATTAACAACAAATATCAATGAGAAAGACCAAAACTATTTTGTGCAATTGCACCAATTCAAGTAATTTTCTGGAAAAAAAAAAAAAAAAAAGCACAAAAATAACTCTCCTAAAATCCTGTACCTGCTGCATAACAGCAGGTTCATTAATATAATTTTTCTACAAAATATATATATAGACATTACTCTGACATCAGTACAATGGTGATAAATCCCGAGAACATTAACGCTGGCTGATTTTATCAGTCAAGCATCCCTAATGCAAGTACATGAATCCCAGCACATTAGATTAAACTGTAAATTCATTACCGAATCTTTGTCATCGTTTGCAGGATCGTCCTCCCCGGGTGGTCTCTCCTCTTCCTCACCAGCTGTAGCATCGGATCCCTCTTTCTTAGCCTGAATCTGAATCTGCATGTACTCAGCCTGCACCGTCTCGTATTCCTCAGCGCTCAGCACATCCTGGAGTGGACTTGATGTTAAATGACGCTTTAATCTGCAGGGACAGTAACAGGACCATTTATATCAGCCTTAAGAGTCTACAGCACAACACTCATTTTCTTATGGACTGTGAAAACAAAAGACAAAACTCAAAATTGTGATATTTTGGAGATCTGAATTTTGTAGTGCTGAATTGCAGGTGTTTGACAGTTTACCAATAAGGCTTTGGGTGATAAATTCAGCTGCATCTATATATGAAGGGGGGAAAAAAAGATCACAAGATATGATAGTGAGAAGAAATATCAGCAAGTTCTCACAAATCTGTGTGTTTGTATGCGGATTTGTGTCTCAAAGTGAACAGCTGTGTAAACAACCCTCTTAAATCCTTCTTCACTTGTGCTGACATACTTTTCATAGTGGGTGCTGTAGAGCTGGGTGGGCACTCTCATCACACGGTCATAGACTGCAGTCATGGCCCTCAGGTCTCCCTGTTCTTTCTCCCACTCAGCATACAGGTCCCACAGGCGGTCTGAGTGCCAGTCCCAGCCTGCTGCAGCCAGAGCATCCTCAAACACACTGCGGAACAGAGACAGGAAGCAAAGCAAATAATAAACCACCCAGCCTTCAGATTTCTATTCAAATTTGTTGGACACTCGAATCTGATTGATCAGAAGGTGTGTATTATTTTTCTATAAAAGCAGCACAGACTGTAAAAGCATTCTGGCTGTAATTAGAATTTCAGCTATCCACAGCAACAATTAACTCACAGGGACTTGTAATGCAGATACTCTGCAAAAACAGATTGAAAACTCATGTACTTGTTTTCTGGGATGTGCTTTTCAACGGTCAGAAGTAAATCTGTAACCGTAAGTTCTCTCAACGGTGTTATAAGAGAAATTAAACAGCGTGGACACACTGTTATAGGACAGCCACTTCAGGGTAGTGTTGATTACTTTTCTACAACAGTGCCCCCTGTCGTGTTTTATTCCTTATGCAATAAACCAGTTAACAAATTTCTAAAGTCACAGAAACTGCTATTTCCATAAACTAATATAAATGTGCATATTGTTCCATTTAGGTTTTATTGTTTTTACATGACAAACAAGTATTATAAATGTGCTGTATTTAGTCTGTGTAATGTCTGGCATTTCAATGCACTTTATCTTACTTGAAAATCCAAAATTTACATAACAGTTCACTTGCTTCAATGAAGGAAATGGAGCAAGGCTGAGCTAGTGGGGCACTGCTGGTAAAGCAAGTCAACTTAGTTAGTCCAAATAAAAACAAGCATGAACTGAGATCTATTTAACTGAGAGTAAATAATAAATAAATAAATAAATAAATAAATAAATAAAAGGGTTTAATGTTACCTGCGAATGCGCTGTGTCGCCTCAGGCAGGTTCATGTTCAGTGTGCCAAGCAGGAGGTTAATGTAATGTATCCACAGATCCACACTGAGAGGGATTACCGTCAGTCCTTGCATGCATACCTGCAAATCAGTATCATGTGCTATTATTCAGTAACTAATGAACACACATTTTGATTTGTACTTTCCGCTGACCTGAAGCCAGTTTACAAAAATTAGTGAGTGGGTATTTATACTGTAAATGAACAACTTAATTCTTGAATCAGTTGTCATAAATACTAAAACACAATATGGACAGCGTACCCAAAATTAAACAAAAGCATTGACATTTTTCCATACATTTGTTGAAATGTAGGATTTTTCCATGCTTAAAACCCATGTCCCTTGAAGTCCACGAGGACAGAATTGACAACTGTTAAGACCGAGTCCATCTACAATACCAAAGAACAAAAATCTTTTTTTGTTTTATTTTAGTCATTCAGTTAATTATATATCATTACTAAAGCATGTTACATGAATGCTCAAGATTTCAAGAGAAGCCGTTTGGTTCAGGACCTGTTTTAAGGTCTCATAGTAAATTCAGATCTCTACGTAGTTTGCGCTTAAAGGTATTTAGTTAAATGCTGACCGATTTTAACTCAGTCTTTTGTCCACTATGGCAGAAGTTCCTGTGTCAGTCATATTTATAACACTAAATAAATACAGGCTGCTTGTACAGCAGGTTTTCTATAGTGCCTTCAAAATTAAATGACTACAACAGTTATATAAGCACAATTAAAAATAAAAAGCTGCATCTTGAAGAAATGGTAACTAGTGTTTGTTCAACTGTGTATATTAACATTTCATGCCCATTATTCAGGACATTCAATCTCTCCCAATCTTTACAGCATTCCACACCTCCTCAGCCTTGTAGTTGTGTCCTGCTCGCCTTTCCAAATCTGCAAATTTCTTCCAGTAGCCATAGCAGAGCGGGTATCTCGCCAGGAACGCACCCAGGGCCTGACGTGATGCTCTCAAATGACCCTGCAACAGTTCGAAGACGTTTGGTTGGAAATGCACGACTGGGCCTCGGTTCAGTGTGACAAGATGATGATGCAATATTGTTAATAAAGCTTACGTGCAGGTCATTTCAGTGTATTAAATGTAAATGGTGTACTTTTGCGCAACACTGATGTTGCAAATGTACACAACACTGTTTCTCCTTACCTCTTGTTCACAGTACTGTAATAAATCAGTCCAGCTGTTGAAATCCTGTGGGTTGTCATTCACCAAATTCCACTGTCTGTCAAATTCCACTGGCAATTCTCGACCCTCCTCTTCCTCTTCTCCGGTCACTGGAGGTGCGCTGTAGGCTAATGTCGGATCTGCCATGTCTGTTCCTCCCATGTCTTCAGATACCCCTATATCAGGCTGGGGAAAGTTAGCGACCTGTGGAGCTTCACACCCTGGGAGTATAACAAATAATTACTTCATTACATCATTTAAAAATGTTTAGATTTATTAACAAGCAACTAATGCAGCATCTATCTTTCATTGATTGATTATATATATGACATAGTGTACACTGCATGGTTAAAGGACATCCTGTACAACTGTGTGCATCCAACTCTGTGGCAACAGTTTGGGTGTGCTGGTCAGGGGTCCACATACTTTGGACCATATAGCGTGCTTACCACTAAACGTGTAGTGGAGTTTTCCTTTCTCAATTTCTGTTAAAACCTGCGAACAGCATTAGTTCTATGATCGTGTTTTGTCCCTCCTGAATTAAATGCAATATTTAGTTAAATAGGTGTTTGTTTCCTGTACAACAAAACTAGGATATGAAGTTGGGTACTCGAAAAAGAAAACAAGACGAATCATCAGATTCAAGCTAAGCTAAGCTAGCTTGTTAGCTAACGTCCGAAATGCAGAACAGATGAATAAAAAAAAAACACACAAAGATCTGTTTAAAATTTATAAATATATTATGCAACATTACCAAAATATATGTAACAATATATTTAAAATATGTAAAAACCTGAAGGGTTTGTGAATTCCGGGTTGTCGCTGAATTCTTCCGCGCCTTCAGCCGCCATAATGAGAGGTAACCAATTACGTCATTAATGTGCGACATCTCTGATTGCGTAACCGTCGTTTCCGGGCTTTTTGTTTCCTCCATCCATCCATCCATCCATCTTCAACCGCATACTCCTTTTCAGGGTCACGGGGAACCTGGAGCCTATCCCAGGGAGCATCGGGCACAAGGCGGGGTACACCCTGGAC
>JAFFST010053744.1:128612-143533 GCA_022414735.1 Noturus placidus | reverse complement strand
ACAAGCTGTACACTCACTACTTTACATTGTAGCAAAGTGTCATTTCTTCAGTGCTGTCACATGAAAAGATATAATCAAATATTTACAAAAACGTGAGGGTGTACTCACTTTTGTGTGATACTGTAAATACACACATATATACATACATACACAAAATTCCCTGTACCTTTTAATCTGTTTAGTTACACTTAATCTTGTGGAACATCTGCAAAAGTAGTTCCTTCACTTACATTATAGCAGCTATTAAACACTCGTTCCCTCACCAGCTCTCCCTTTTATAAATAAAAAAATTTTAAAAATAAAAAAATCCAGTGTGTCCAGTTTCTAAGGTACAGCAACACACTTGCTATGTCAAAAAAAAAGCTTCATCTGTTGGAAAGTGCGGTCACCATATCCACAATCAAAATCAGTGTGTGCGGAGCAGCTGCCATACAAGTCCCTGTGCAAGTTGTTACTATAGAAACAATAACGGATCAGAACGAACACATTAATATAAACCTGTGGTTTGAATTACAGTCGGAACTACTGTCAAAGATGCTGTTACAGAGAATTAATCAAACCCTTCTGACCGATCAGAAACAGCACTTGGTATACTTTAAACAATACATGTCAGCAAAACAGAAAAGAAATGCTGCTGCATAACAGCTTGAGCGGTTTGATTTTTTGTTAGCCAACTTATTTCGTCTACTGGAGGAAGTTACTGCTCAGGTAATGTAGGAAAAGCAGCATTAAAAGTTTAGTCTTGGACCATATACACATTTGTTTAGTCAAAACAAGTAAGCAAATGTTTAGTAGGCCATCTAACTTGGTTGTTTTGACTAAACAAATGTGTATAAGGTCCAAGACTAACCTTTTCTAGCATAGTTGTTTTGTTATGGCTACAGTTGTTTAAGGCGTATTAATTTTTATATATCCAGCTTATTTAGGTAGTGTATTTAAATGAAATGCCATATTTCTGAGCTGTCTTTAGTCATAGACCAATCCAAGCTTTTACTTTTTCTCTTTTTAATTAATCTTTGGAAATGGGTAGACATCACCCCAGTCTTACTTTGTCCGGGTGTTGGCTCAGGCATGTTTTTGACTACGTGTGGAACAAAACAGTAACATGCGTTCTAATGTGCTAAAAGCTTGTACACATTGTGGGCTGCAGCAAACAGAAAGTAATGGGAGGAAGAAAATGACAGGGCTTGGGACTAGTATAGAGGACTGTCTTTGAAACGCCCATGCCAGTTTAAATGTGATGTAAGACTTTTTTTTTTTTGGTAGTACCTCATACTTATCAAATGCAAACATACTGGCCCACCAGGCTCTCATCTCTGGTCTTGTGAAGTCTGGATAACCAGAGTTCCCTGTATGTGAGAAAGAAAGACAACTTTGAGTTTCACAATAATGTGAATCAGATCATTCACAATATTAATTAATAAAGACGTATGTGTGCACATATTGTCTGCAGACATCACTCTGACCTGGCCAGCACCACCCCTCGTAGTCTCTGCCATCTTTGTTTTTGACGTAGAAGTTTTTGGCAGTTAGCTCGTTATGGATCTTGTAGCCACTGTCCACTTTAATATGAGGGTCTACAATGGCCACCATCTGGCAAGGACAGGATTTCAGGGGATTCAGATTCTTCACATTTCCAAAAATGTTACAGTTTACCTTTTTGGAAGACATGTCTGCTCAGCACATTTATGCCATACTTTATTCTGCTACTTCTGTTGTTCTGCACAGTTAGACCTTAATTTCACCTGGCCATTTCATAAGTCTTGAATATCAGGTTTATATCTTGATAAATATCAGCAACATAAAAATGTGGGTGTAAGTGTACCAGAGAGAAATTTAAAACTGAAAACTAAGACTGAAATTAAAAAATAAGTAAATAAATAAATCACTTAAACCTTATGAATCATTCTTTAATTGATAAACTTATATTCTCAACATGATTAATTAAGTCTTGTACATTGTAATTAATCATGATTATTGAAGTACTGTATTTTAAAAATAATAATAATGTTATTTACTGTACTGTGTGTGTTTTTTATGTCATAGCAAGAGCTTTTTGTAAAGTAAATTTTTTACTTGTTAAACTTTAGTAAGTAGGCAACTGACCATGCGTCTCTTGTCCAGGATGGTCTGCAGCATGTCTTTGGGCTGTGGGAACTTGTGAGGGTCCCAGGTGAAGTAGCGCTTGCCATCCGTGTGCTCGATGTCCAGCCAGATGTAGTCATATGGGATGTCATGTTCGTCAAAGCCCTGGTCCACTGCCTTCACATCATCCTGGTCATTGTAGTTCCAGCGACACTGATGGTAGGCCAGCGCAGACAGAGGAGGGAAGGCCTGGGTGCCTGGTGTATGTGTGTATAGAAATGAAACAAAGGCAGGAAAACTAAAGTTAAAATGTTAAGTAACCAGTGGCTGTTGACACGCAAAGATTTATCAATATGAATGTTTGCGCACTCCATGTACAGATTCTGAATGATCCGTTTCTATGGCCCTTAAAAATGGTACTATTTGGGGAAAAAATATCCCAAAATACATGGCATGTTTTGGTTTACATACTGCAGTTGGGTTAAAAGAGCCCCAAGATGCATTTAATTATAGTTATTTAGATTAATGTAGTGACTCGGCATCAACGTACAGAGCAGAGGGCCTAAAAGCTTTACAGAATGGACAGCATGTGTACCTGTAAGTGAGGCATATTGTGTGAAGACATCAGATGGTTTTGGTCCAAGCATGATAAATACGTCGATGATGCCACTCTCAGAGATCCAGCGAACGTCAGTCTGAGGAGTCTCACTGGAGCCCTGAACAAAGTCCAGCATCTTCCCAAACACAGTCTGCAGCAAAGAGCAGGAGAAACAGCAACAGTTTGTTATAGTGTGAATTAGCAGAACTCAGTATTTACCTCAAGAGGAAAAATATAAACCACACGACAAAACCAAACATTTTATTAGAGGTCGGCCGATAGTTATCAGTAAAATCCGCCAAGTCGGGCAGTACCTGCAGATAACCAATTAATCAACTAATAGTTTTAAAATTGAAACAAATTAAAACATTACTGAACTTTATTATAAAATTAACAGTACTGACTGTACGATGAAAATGTACTGTACTTTTTTTTAAATGAAATAAATATAAAGATTAATACATGTTGAATAAATATTAAAGTAATAAATACATAAAAGATATACATTCAAACTAAACCAAAAAGTAACACTACAAATAACAAAAAAAAGACATCCAAAATGAAAACAAAAAAAATAAATACATTAATAAAATCAAATAATGAAACAAAATTTGTCATAGTTTTCATTTAGCCTCTAGAAACTGCTCTCGTACTGTATAATGACAGTAGACCCTTCTGAGCAGCTTCCAAAATGCAAAAGGGGAAAACTATCAGCGATAACTATGGTTATCGTGCAGATTAATCGGTCAATTGATTGCTCTACAATGTATTGCACAATATTAAGACTACATCAGTGTCTATCTCCTTTCATACTGTGCATAAAATGAGAAGTGAAATGACATCACTGAAGCTGCATTCAGAAATAAACTCTCAGAATCCAATACCCTGGATCTCCCAACATCATCATCTGCATGTTTGGCCTTCAATCAGACGCTACACTCACATCCAAGTGACAAATGCTCAGTGAAAAACTATAAAAGTATGTTAGTTATCTCAAATTATTAACTAAAATGAATAGGAAATAATCACATTTTAGGTGGTAATAGAATCACACCACTCACTGATCATTTTCCCCATGTCATGCTTTATTTCTAACATAATGTATTTGATATCACAAACTTTGCAATGTTCTGATGAGTCACAGTGCACAGACTAGCATTATGTTTATGCTCTATAACTCAAAAATACAAAATAACACTCCCTACTTTGCCAGCAGTGTTGGAGCTGATGTCCACCCAGGTCTCAGCAGCATTTAACCAGAAGATGCCCATGGTCCTCTGAGCATTATGGGCCAGCATGACTGGTACTGATCCATATAAGGCCATAGGGTTATAGAGCTCATACTGGAACACATCCAGATTGTACAACCTGTACGGGTCTCCCCCACTGCAGCAATAAAACAAAGCAAAATCATAAGTATGCGGAGGAAAAAAGCTGTTAATATTCACAACATTCACTGTTGAAGACTTGAACGGCAAACCGTCTGACTATCAAAATAATAAATACAAAGTACAGTGCTATAAAAGTATTTTGTTTTGATTTCTTCTGTTTTTGTGCATCTCTCATACCAAATTGTTTCAGAAGTTAAAATAAAATCAAAGATAAAACAAAGGCAACCAAGGGCAAACAGTTTTTAAATGATAATGTTATTTATTGGAGGAAAAAAAAAAAAGGCCTGTGTGAAAATGTATTTGCCCCCGTAGTTACCAAATTCCCAAATCTATGAAACTGCATTTGCAAATGGGTTCAGCTGGACTAGACACAACCAGGCCTGATGACTGCAAACCCTGTTCAATCAAATCAACATTTAAATAGAAATTTTTCAACATCCAAAGTTGAAAGAAATTTCAGAAATGCTGAGGAAGGTGATTGAAAAAACAGTCTGGGAAGGGTAACAAAGCTATTCAAAGGCTCTGGGACTCCAAAGAACCACATTGAAAGCCATTATCTCCAAATGGAAAAACTGGGCTCAGTAATGAACCTTTCCAAAAGTAACCGACCTTCCAAAATTCCCCCAGGAGCACAGCAACAACTCATCCAGCAAGTCACGAAAGAGCCAAGGACTACATCAAAGAACCTACAGGCCTCTCTTGCATCAATAAAGGTCACTGTTCATGACTCCACTATCAGAAAGTCAATGGGCAAAAAATGGCATCCATGGAAGAGTGGCAAGGTTAAAAACAACGGTTATCTCAGAACATCATTAAGGCTCATCTGAATTTTGCCAAAACACACCTTGATGATCCTCAAACCTTTTGGGAGAATGTTCTGTGGACTGATGAGTATAAGCCAAACACAGAATTCCACAACTAGAAAATCGTACATATGGTCAAGCATGGTGGTGGATGTGTGATGGTGTGGGGATGCTTTCCTGCTTCAGGGCCTGGGCAAATTGCAATACTTGGGGGAAACATGAATTCTGCATTCTACCAGAAAATCCTAAAGGAGTGTGTCCGGTCTTCAGTCCGTAAACTGAAACAAGCGAAGCTGGATTACGCAGCAAAACAATGATCCAAAGCATAGGAGCATTTGCTTGCACTTATTGTTGCTAAAGGTGGTACAACCAGATTTTAAGTTTAATGGGGCAATTAGTTTTTCACATTAGAGATCGGTGTTGGACAACTTTTTTTGCTTCAATAAAATAAAATAAATAAAAACTGCATTGTGTGTTTACTCAGCTTGAATTTGTTTTATGTTGTATTTCATTTGGAGATGTAAAACTATTAATACAAGATGTACACAAATAGAAGAAGTCAGGAAATACTTTTACACAGTACTGTATAAAATTAAACTATATAGCAATCCAGCAGCTCTTTATGTGTACTCACTCCGTGGTTTTGAGTTTAAGGTTGTCCGCATGCTCTGGTATGCCATATACATGTTCTACTCCAGGCAAGGAGAAGTCTAAACTAATCGACGTTGGCCCTGAGGAAGGGAGAGGTTACTTTTCAAACTGTAGTGCTTGCAAACAAAGGTGTTCTGCACAATTAAAATATCTGGCCAAGTTCCACGTTCAGAAAAGTGAACTCTTCTAATTACATCTCAGACAATTCTAATTAAATATAACTTCAGTCCGTGAGCAGTACACTGCTGGGAAAACTGAAAAGCCTGATTATTAAAAGTACTGCATATAAAAAAAGGATCTCTTATTTCCTGTATTGTGTGTGTTTTTTTTATTTTATTTTTTTAAACACTACTACATCATGCTGAGTTCACACACCATTGGGTTTACTGTCCGTGTGAGACTTAAAAGTCTCCTCCCACAAGCCATCATCTTTTTCTTCTTTATCTTTCCCTCCGTCTTCTGCCTGTGGTACAAAGACACAAAGAAATGGCTCTGGTTAGGGTGGGCCTAAATATACCACAATACTTTTTTTGAGGTCCTGCGATCAAGGCACCTACAAGGGCCACTACAGTTTCAAAGCTTTTTTTGTTTGGCAAACTAATTAAAAAATTTAAATGAAGTATTTCACTTGTGTGTTAAAAAAAAAAAAAAAAAACATTATAAAGCTTTTCATGTCCAGTGAGTTACTTTTTACAGTAAGTAAAACAGGGTTATAAAAACAATGAGTCCTGACAATAATGATAGAAAAGTGTATTGTGACAGAACATAAAACTAAACAGGTAATTTCTCTTTCTCCTCACACACAGCACCTTTTCTTCATTGTCTTGCTCCTCGGCTCCATCAACATTCTCTTTCACTTCTGCACTCTCTGGGTCTGCCTGACTGTGATGCATGCACGCCCACACACAAAGAGAAGGATAGAGATACAAGGGTAACGTTGAGGATTAATAATTCAGACTAAATATTATATTAACAAAATAATTCAATTCTGTAGATAAGTTTCCAAACATAGCAGTTTATGGATATGTTTCTTTCCTCAGCACTCTTCTACACTCCACAGTCGTTTTGTAGACGCAGTTTCCATTCTGAGGAACACTGAACAAAGCTCAGTACACAGACAGCTTTCTTTATATGCAGTCACAGCACCCATTCCTCTTTGCATGTACACCTACCTAAGGTTCTTCTTTTAAAAGGTCAAGAACACAGGCAAGAAAATATAAGTGCTCAGATTATTTTAAGTTCAGCACTATTGTCCAAAACAATTTTGACCAAATAAAAAACAGGGGGGAAATCATTAGGAACAATAAGGACTGTTGGATCCCTTCTATGGTAGAGACAGATCTCAGAAGACTTTGAAACTGAAGGCAGTTCTGCCAAGTATTGACCCCAAGGGTGACTACGTATGCAACAGACAAATGTTTTTTTTAAATTAACTTGTGTCACTATGACAGACATTAGATACATCAAATTAAACTGTTTACACCATGTTCTCCTCCTCTTCCTCCCCCCACACTGCTAAGAGAACACAATTAACAAGTGTAACCTGATCCGATCACTCAGATCTAAAGACCTTAGAGCAAAGGGCCAGACACGAGTGTTTCAACCAAACCTCTGAGGAGATACAAGAATAGAAGAGAGGCCAGATGGGAGACTCACGTGTCTTTCCGCAGCCTCAGGTGCTCAAAAGCGAGCAGACCACGGGAGTTAAGCGACAGCAGCACTTCAGGCCCCTCCATGATATCCAGCCTGAAGGGGCAAGCGCTAACTATCAGCCTCTGGCTCTCCGACCCCAGAGACAAAACCACACCGTTCTCATCCTTAGACAGCACTGAGAGACTAAACCGGACAGAATCACACATACATAAGGCATCACGCTGTAAAAAATTAAGTATAATGCCTTTCAGAGTTATTTGCAATGCTCGATGACACTCACGGCTCAGTGGGTGGCTCCCCTACCAGCACATCAGGCACCTCGAATCGAGGCTTCAGGGGTTTCAGCTCATTTATTTTTACACGAGTGATGTTCCCCTGCAGCCTATAGAGCTCCAACAGCAAGTGCACCTGTCATCAGGGACAGTTACAGAGGCACAGTTTTAAAAAAACATTTTTTAACAGCTGGGAAACACCATACTGGTTAAATTTTCATCAGAAAATTTTTGATAGAAAGGTTGATAGAATTTATTTCAATATTTACCTTGTTGTTGTCATTGATGAGTTGTAGAGTGAGTCTGGAGTCACTGAGCTCCAGAGTGTCCAGTAAAGCTCGGTATGGAGACTGACCGGGCTTCATGGCCCTCTGACGCCTGGGGACAGACAACATGAAGCTTCAATTGATGTTTTGAAATACACAGCGTGTATGGATGTGGTGTTTCGACATAAAATACACAGACAAATCAACTTTACCCTAGTGCATATGGAATTTAGATTTGAAAACCAGTTAACACACCACCAGTAGCCGTCACTTACTTGCAGAAGGCACTCTGATCACAGGTTTTGAAGTTTCCCCGGTCCACAGCACAGGCGCTGCCTAAAAGCAACGAGATGCAAATCCCGTACAGCAGCCCCATTCTGAAAAGGGAGAAAGAGAAGGAAAACATGCAATCATTCATACATACAGATTCAACTACATGAAAAATGGCTTTTCAAGCAGAAATCTGTGCTAAAGGGCGACATAAATGCCGCTGCTGCAAAAAAAAAATAATAGTTGAATTCTTTAATCATGTTCTATTTGTTTAAGGACTTTCACAGCAGCTGTAACTAGGGCTGGGCAGTTTGAGTTATATCAATATTGTGATAAATGACCACACAACATAGTTTAGTAGATATTACAATATATTTTCATAACATTTTAAAAATAATAATAATTACATACTAATTGGAAGCAATGGTATGGATTTGATCAATTTGTTGCTGAAACCTTACATAATTAGTCAAGATTCTTTTCAGGATTCATTTATTTTTACAGACTCCATTTTCCCACAGGTTATTAACGCAACACTACTGTTTTGCTAGAAGTTTCTAAGTCAACCTATATAACATAATTCGTATTGAGCATCGTGGAAATAACCCAAGGTGCAACTGATATTTTTATTATCCTCAATTAAAGCAGATGATACATTTCTTATTTTCCAGTCCTTCGGGGAATTCACAAAAGATTTCATCCTTCAGTTAGGTAAAATAAACAAGTAGGTATCAGCTTTTTCCATCCATCCATCTTCAACCGCTTACTCCTTTTCAGGGTCACGGGGGAACCTGGAGCCTATCCCAGGGAGCATCGGGCACAAGGCGGGGTACACCCTGGACAGGGTGCCAGTCCATCACAGGGCACAATCACATACACACACACATTCATACACTATGGACACTTTAGACACGCCAATCAGCCTAACAGGCATGTCTTTGGACTGGGGGAGGAAACCGGAGTACCCGGAGGAAACCCCCGACACACGGGGAGAACATGCAAACTCGAACCCCGGACCCTGGAGGTGTGAGGCGGACGTGCTAACCACTAAGCCACCGTGTGCCCCTGTATCAGGTTTTTGTTTTCTATAAATTCAGTACTGTATTTGTACAATACAAACCCCCCCCCTTTCAAAAAAACTAAATTATTTGAAATATTGCTAAATGTATGTGTATTTTAAAGATAACATGCTACCTATGACACACCATCCTTCATTTAAACACTTCTCAATCAAAAAGCCTTGCTCAAGTCCAAGCCCGATTCTGTAAACCCAAGGAATGAGAAGGAACTTTTTAAACATATGCCAACTATTATATACATACAGCTTTATGTGGGGAAAAAATACATCTCAGTAGGGCGGCTGTGGCTCAGTTGGTAGAGCGGGTTGTCCACTAATCGTAGGGTTGGTGGTTCGAATCCCGGCCCGGGTGATCCCATGCCGAAGTGTCCTTGGGCAAGACACTGAACCCTAAGTTGCTCCCAATGGCAAGCTAGCACCTTGCATGGCAGCTCTGCTCCCATTGGTGTGTGAATGTGGTCTCATTAGTAAGTCGCTTGTAAATGTAAAAATGATATTTCTGTAAAAGCTGCTTTGAGACAATGTACCATTGTAAAAAAGCGCTATACAAATTAAAAAAAATTAATTAATAATAATAATAATAATAATAATAATTATAGTAGTACTTTAGGTTGAAACAGAGTAGGGGGAAAACAGTGATTAGTCAGAGATGACTGCAAACACCCAAAAACAAAAGGAGCCAAAGACATAAACGTCCAAATGGTGCGTCTTCTTTTAAAGGACAGGGATGATGAACTGAAGAAACTGCTTGAACTAGATCATTCATTTTAGATCAATTCAGTCGGCCATCTTCCGATGCCAGCTAGCAGCAGACAGGGAGCTCGATGCAGGAAAGACGCCAGTGACACAGGAAGCGTGAACAAACAGTTTAAAAACAAATGTATACAAAAATGCCTGATATAAAACAACTTCGCCAATAACCATAAAGACGGGCCAAGGCACAAGTATTATTCCGCACGGTCGCTAACTAGCTAGCTAATTCAAACGCTATCAAATCCAAAGGCAGGCATTCATCCGGCTTCCTCATATATAATACCTGCAGGAATATTCGGCGTTTTCACATCAGGTAACGAATGAACACGACGAGGTGTCGGCTCACATGCAGAGAACACAAACAGACAGCACAAATAAAAGAAAATAATACAGGATGATAAATGTTTAATATACCTTTCATTTAAGGCAGCCGCCATCTTGGATTGCCTGGATTAATCCCGCCCACTAGCGCTCAGCTCTGTTCGATCAAAGGGCGAATGACTTGTCGCCATGGAAACGGCCATGAACGTCAGATATCAGGACGTGGACACGCATAATTGGCGGGATTTTTATATTAAAAACAAAACGTTTTAGAGTCATTTCAATAAGTTTGTGGACTCCTTATGTAAAAATCTGGGATGTAAATCATGATTTACGCAAATAAATTCAAATGTAAACAAATTTCTGTCACGTTTACCTTTTTTTATGAACTCCAGCCTCTATTAACATATATCAAAATGCTCAAAGAACGTAGCAACTCAAAACAGATTTTCAAAATCTTTTTATTTCCCCTTTTACAAAGAACAGGTTATTTTGAAAAGAACAAGATTCAAAAAAGCATTTGAAAGCATTCATACGTGTGTTATATACATATTACTCGGTTTCCAAACAGGAGCTCTAACCTTAAACTATCAATACCAAAGCCATATAAACAATTACTAATGTAAAATAATAATAATAATAATAATGATGATGATAATCACGATAGAAAAAGAATTGTAATTTTAATGGTCCATTAATTTTTTTAAACAATTATAAAGAATGCATTTCTCCTCCCATTTCAGTTAACTCACACTTTTGTTCAATCTGAAAGGATCCTCAATCCAAAACAAACAAAAAACCTTTTTATGTGAACTAATCAGCAGATTGTTGTTGACTATAAAGTATTTTAGGAATTCACTGATAAACACTGCTGAATACTACTAGGAAGTTTTTTGGAAAATAGAATATTGGTGCTCATGAACATCAATTATCCTTAAAACAGGTTTGCTATATCTGAAACCGCCAACATAAGTGTCCGAGCCGGTCAATGTTCTTGTGTAGTACACTGTGGATCGGTGCAACGTAACGCGCCACATCACCGTCTCGGGAGAAATCTCTGAAAAACATTCCTTTCTCAGCAATAAAAGTAAATTTCTGTGGCATAGGGCTGTTCCCACGCATGTACTCCCACACACCCAACAGCAAAAGTCTAACCTCAAACGGGGTGAGCTGAGGAAAGACCTCATGGATGTTACTTAGCACCGGTGGCAAAAGCTGACCTTCTCCCATACAGGACACTAGGAGGCAAGACGCTTGAAGATGCCAAGGGGAATCAGCTACTGAAGGCTCTCTTGAAGACTCCCAGTGGGCCAATAGTGTGGCAAGAAGTCCCCTCAAAACAGCAGAGCAATAGCAGAGAGCTGGACGTCCAGCTGCGACCACTCGAAGAAGGTGAAACAACACAGGATTGGCCTCAAAACATCGGCGGACATGAATGTCTCGTTCAACGGTAGTCTTGGCATGTTCCTCTGGTGGCCAGGACAATTCTCCATTTGCTACATCTGGGCAAACGTTCTCCACCAGTGTTACTGCAATAACCTTGGCAGCTTCTGCATTAATCGGGGAGGGCTCATCCAAAACTGATTCACCAGCTGGATGGTAGCGGGTATTTCCGGATCCTGATCCATTACTGCTACCTCCCCCACCCAAGCTGCAGCATTGCACTGTGACGGCAAGCAAAGTCTGCATGTTCTGGTTAATTTTATCAGGGTCTGTTTGTGAAGAAATGTGAGGAGGCTTCAGACCCTTTCCAATCACGCCAGCGTGGAATACAGACCACACACTACCGCAGAAGTTGACTGTTGTGCCAAATTTACAGTTGATGTCCAGCAGTGAAGCACCCAAGTCTGGAACTTGAGTGGGTGTGAAAGCACCATCTTCACCAGGGGTTTCTTTCTGGCCTCCAAACAGATCTCGGTTGCCCTTATGTAACGCTCCTTCCACAAGCTGCTGTAGGATGATTTTGAGTGTCAGGGAGGAGTAACATGCCAGGTGGGAGAGCAAGCGCATAGAGTAACCAACTGCCTCTCCACCACCCTGACCTCCAACCTTCAGTCCCTCCCCTCTCTGTCGCAGTGCTATGAAGAAATGTGCCACCGCTGCCCGTGATATAAGTAACAGCTGAGCTGGTGTGCAAGCTTTTGGTAACTGGCTGCAGGACAGAAGACGTACAGCGGCTCTAGATACCATGGTGTCACCGTGAAGGAGCAGTGGACAGAAATCATGGAGATGACTAGAAATAGCAGCTCCAACTTGAGCTGCCATTGAGGAGTGTGTTGAACTTCCAGATGCCACACTGCCTGCTTTGCAATCTTCTTCCTGGCTCTGTACTGCTGTAGCCAGGTTGTTCAAGAGCTGTGCTAACTCTCTACTGTTCAAGTTTTGGGTGTGGATTTGAGCAACGCAGCGTGCCACAGCTGCTGGAAGTAGTCCTTGGATGGAGGAGGAAAGAGGGGAGTGGAGTTGTGAGGCTAATGCCAGCTCCTCAGGGTTCCTGGCTTGTGTGAGCAGCTGGCACAAGGCTTCAGTAGCCACACTAGGTCCACCATAAACAGACAGCAGACATAGCAGCTGATGCAGCCAGAGATGCCTTTTTCTTTCAAGTCTGAGAGTCTCAGCACATAGCTCACCAACATGGGCCTGTAGCTCCTCAAGAAATGGGATCATGCGTGGCACCGCACAGGCGGAGGCCGAGTGTGGATATGGTTCTTCACCATCAGGTCTGTTGTACACAAGTTTGTGGAGATGCAGAAGGAGCATCTGAAGTAGACGGTCACAAGCTTCGCGTACACCATCATGCGGTGAAGGCGTAGGGCCTGAAATGATAACAGAGGCTGGTGTGGCAGTGTCGGCGAGAAAGCGCAGCACCCGTGCCCCACCTGCAGGGCTTTGACTGATCAGGTGCACTGTTAAGCCTAACATGTTCTCTAGCTCTTCTCTGGGCAAACCCAGGAACTGAGCATGCAGCTGGAGTAGCACATGTGGACGGAGGAACTCCACCAGTTCGACTGACACGGCACCAAGTAGAGTTGGCGAAAGAGCAGCCAACTGAAGCAGGAAAGGCACAGTGGCCCTGCGGAGATGAGGGGAGTTCTCCCACCATGCAGCCCCTGAAGAAGGAGGTGCGTTTTGTGGTGGGCACAAGCTATCCTGGAACATTCTGAGGAGCTCTCTCTTAATGCTGTCAGAATGCCTAGAGGTTAAATGTCCAAGGATGCCCACCACCGAGCCTATTTTTGGCACCCTGCTGCTTTTGTCCATTGCTTGCAGCTGACTGGATTTTTCACCTAAAGGGTATCCATGTGCATAAAAGTCCTTGAGTCCACAGGCAAGCACCCTGCTGATGATGGTGCCAGGGAAAGCAGAGCCAATGTGGGCAACTACCCAGTCAAAATGAGGCGAGTGCTGTACAGAAGTGTCCAACAAAGCATCCACACAGGCATCAGGACACCAGGCCAACATTGCTGCCAGACACTGGGAGTAACACTCCATGAGGGACCGAGTGGCTGCACATGACATCCACAGCTGCAGGAGCTCATTCAGACTAGACGAGTGAGGAGCTGCTCTTCTCCCTGCATGCTTACTGCTAAGCTGCCCAAGCAAATCCACTGCCCAAGACGACACCAGTGGAGCCCAGGCTTTCGGGTTAAGCTGAATAAACTCTAGCAGGACGGCATGGATCTCTTTAACCACATCCTCCAGGTTGGACACACTGGTGTTCATTCCTGTAGTGGTACTGTTACTGCCATTGTCACTCTCAGCCTCCAGGTCTTGAAAAAAGGACGCCACATATTCATCATAAACACCCCGCAGGTGCTCTAGGACTGCCCCTCGGCAAGCTGGGACAGTGCGGAGGAGACGGACAGCACAGCGGGCATGATCACGAACACTGAGTTTACGCCCTTGCGTCTGGTCAACACCACTGATGAATGCTTTAATTTCCAAAGAAAGTTCCTGGGGACTGTAGAGAGGACAAGTTATGATATACTGAAGACATTTTTGAATGTTATTTACTTGAAACTGTATGCAAATAGTACGTTATATCACAAACACGTATTAAAAAGGAAACTGTAGTCAAATGGACCAATAACGTTTTATGAAGCCAAAGCAGTGAGTAACATTTATATTATTACCATACTTTTATTTATCGTCTAGTGCAAGTTTCGTTTGCTATTTGAACTTTCACCCAGAAAACGTGCTAATGCAGTAAATATGTGCGAAGTGTAGTGTTCCCACCTGTAGTTATTCTGAGTGTGGCACTGAGAAGTCTGAATCGATGACAAGGTATTCCCATCAAACATGGCAGACATCGTTCACGCGCTCAACCCGAACACAACATGTACAGTTACCAGTTTATTAACTGACTGGATCAAATGGATTAATTGCGTAAATATAACACGAGTTTCTCCTTAACAATCGCTTTAATAAATGATAGAGTATACATAAAGCAACGGAAGTTCATGCCCGCTTTCTCACTGGTGTTAGACCACGTTCCGCTTTCAGCGCACTGCTGCCCCCTGCTGGCGCGGAGACTGACTCACTGATTTAAGCTCCCAGTCCCAATTCCTGCCGCTGCCCTGTGTGTGTGCTTTGGGGGTACTCCGGTTTCCTCCCCCAGTCCAAAGACATGTATTGTAGGCTGATTGGCATGTCTAAAAGTGTTCGTAGTGTATGACTGGGTGTGTGAATGTGTGTGTGATTGTGCCCTGTGATGCATGGGCGTAACCACGCACTCTTTGGGGGGTCGTGACCAATGTTGAAAAAATACCAATCTGCCCCC